>VXAD01002020.1:458353-627192 GCA_013399195.1 Dicrurus megarhynchus
GAATACACTGTATACATGCATGAATTTACCAAGGGTGTTTAAATACCTGCATTTCATTATTTTTTTTTCTTATATATAATTATATACATATTCGTTCTTTTTAAAAAATTAAGTTGGTATGTTTCTACTCCCGGAAAGAAACGTCCCAATTCCTCTGAGTCATGATGAAGTCTGCAAAACGGGGAGGCTGGGGAGGGGGCTGCTGTAAGGCCATGCCCCAGTCATCACCTGGGAGGTCGCATGGAAAGGAGAGGACAACCTGAGAGAGGAGGTGGAAGAAATGCAGACTCCCATACACACAGCTCCTGGGTGCTGCTGAGGGATGGGGAGGAGGAAGGTGTTACCTGCCTGCAGCAGGAAATAAAACAGTTTGCTGTCCTCTCAGGTTGCAGCCCTTCCTACTGTCCCAGTTCAAGAGCCCTAGAACAAACTGAGGGGTTCCACAGGCAAAGCAGTACTACTTACAAGATGGAAAAGAAACCTAAAACTTCTCATATTGATCAGGAATGTTGGGTTGAAGGGGGGAAAATATATGTAAAGAGGATAAGTAGGTCCAAATTATTTTTTCAGGCTTTATGTTAAACAAATAACTTATCTTAATTACAGGTATCTTGCTGTGCCTATGCTAACACCCACACAAACCAGTAAGAGGGATCACAAACCATTAAGAAGGATAGACTCAAATTTATTACCTCCTCCGACAAGCCTCTTCACTTCCCAGGCAGTTATCATTCATTATTTCTCTACCTGGCCCAATGGACAGCCTGCGGTGAAACACGTTCACAAGGTGCAAATGCAATGCATTTATGCTCTCTTTGTTCTGTAAACTAGGGGTTTTAGGAATATTTCCTACTGCCAGCAATAGGAAGTTAGCAGGGAAGAATTAGTTGGATCAGTCTTAAATCATAAAGAGCAACACTATCTCCTCACCCCTCTCAGCAACGAACTTGTGGCACCAGCGTCTCCTTTACTGGGCTTCTACTACTTAATTCAAAACATCAAAGCCTTGAATAAGCAGCTCATGACTTTGCCATTTAAGAAAAAAATAGTTGCTTAGAGAACAGCAAGAAGCAAGAGGCTCAATAGAACATATTTTAAAACAAACTCCTTCCAATTCATTCTTCAATTACGGATCACCATCTCCAAGTCCTATATCTACTTTCCTGAAACCTTTTGGTACTGTGTCCTTCACAGGTATTGGCCAAATGGTGTTCTTCAGACCAAGACCAGCTCTACTTCTACTCTGTTTTCCTAAGTCCTACAGATACTATTCTAAATTTATTTTAAACTACACAACCATTCTCCAACTGATCTACTTGCCCAACACTTTTCTCGCCATCATTCTGATCAGATTTTACATCTGGTTTCCTGCATACAGCCATGACCCCAAGTAAAATCCATTCCAGGAAACAAAACCCACTCTGATCAGCTTAAAAATCAGATTTGCTTCACACAACTTATTTCCAAGGAGCTTTGTTTCATATGTCTATGCCAGCTTTGCTGCTTGTTGCCCTTTACCTTCATGGTAATTTCATTCTCACCACTGTCTCTTCTGTATCATCTCTGACCTTTTTGTCACTATCACAAAGTTTAAATTATAAAATGGTATAAAATTGCACAAGGAAGTACTATAAAGAACCCTCAAACCATTATCAACAGTACCGAAATATACCTGGGTTCAAGGGACTGCTATTTTTCCTGAGTGTCTTGTGGCCCCAGCACAGCAAGAAATTTCCTGTGTACTAGGACATATGTTCACAGTCTGAAAGTGGAGGAACTGGTCACCTCAAAAGCAAGCTTGACTCACGCTAACTCCCGCCACAGATCCAACATGACTGTCATCACACATTCCACTCATGGCATCTCCAGCTCACCTTTTCACTCAGAGAAACTGCCAGAAATTTCCTCTCTGGTTTCCGACTTGCCTTCCTTTGCAAAACCTGTCTGTGCAAGAGAAGCTGCCCATGGGACCAAGCACACCAGCTGATTCAGCACAATACAGTGCAGAGACAGGACTAGAAAATAACCCCGTTAAAGTTTCAGTACAAGCCCATGGAAGTAAAGGTTAGCAAGGACACCTGAAACATGATTAGGCAGATTTCAATTACAGGCAGAAGCAGCTGGAAAGCTCTCAAAGAGTTCCCCGTACTGCCATGTCCTGAAGCACTCGGCAGTGATCACGCAGCAAACCTGTTAGGGGAGAGACAGAACTGCAGATTATTCAGCTCTAGAGTTACTCAGGAGAAACGGGTTGTCCCATGCCAGTCTGGCCAGACCAGTAGAAAAAAGGCTGCACTGCAGATCTGCAGTCACAGAAAGACAGAAGGCAACAGACCATATTTCCAAGTGCCACAGGGTTCCAGAGAGACAGCAGCCAGGACAGTAAAATGAAAGAAAACTGCTACCATCCTGTAACCTGTGTAACCAAATGATGCAGTCTGGCTGCCTCTGACTGACTTCCACAGATGCTAGCAGTCTCTCTCCCACCAAAGGCTTGTTGCTTGCATTAGTTTTATGAACTGGGATTACACTGCTCTGCCTTAAAATAAATGCAAGACAGACTAGAGATGGAAGAAATAAAATATTTTGTGTATTTGCCCCTGTTGTTGAAAGGAGTGGGAGTAAGGGGGAAGGTGCTGAAGAATTTCATTGGTTTAAAAATTTTTTTCTTAGCTTATATCATTGACCTAAAAAACATCACTGGACAATTTTAAGCCACAACAGACACAAGTTAGCATGGTTTTAGAGAAGCTCCACAAGGCAAGAAGAATATTGCACATAAAAATGCAAGAAGAGAAGATTTTTTGTTTCTCAGACCAGAAATTCATGAAAAGCAAAGAGGCTGGAGGCTGGGGAAATGGTGGTAATCACACCCCAAAATATCTCATTTGAAGTTCTTAGGAAATAATTTTCTGAGGGGATTTGAAACAGCTTTACAAAAGGTAAGAGAATCCCAGCTTTCTTGGGATGTAAATATCCTGTTTTCCTGTAAAGGCAAGGAGAATACATTTTCCTGTCACAGTGAAATGAAGAAATGACACAGATGACCCATGGCACCAAAGATCTCTCAAATTCAGAGTCACACTGTAAGAGATGGAAACCAGCTTTTCCGTGTCACTTCTCCACAAATAAATCATAACAACATCAAAGTCAGTATCCAATTCCTAATCATGAAAGGTGGCTGAAACAAACTTTTGTATTGTATCTAATCTCAATTTTTAAAATGTCTGCAGAAAACCCGGTCTGAAGTATCAATGTAACATCAAATTCCAGATTAAAAATACCACTAATGAATTCATAAAGTAATCTCCAAAGCATGGCCCAAGGCATACAGAGCCTTTCCCTGGAGGTGAATGCAGATGAAATACAGTGTGGGGACTGTCTTGACACAAGAGGAAAGCAGACAGGGTTGTCATAACAACAGCAGGATTACTGCAGGGAACAAAACTAAGGCAGGAAAAGCAAGAACAGCAAGACAAGATCTAAGCAGAGAACAGTTCATTAATTGCACAGACACTCCAGCCTGTCTCCCTGTTGGGGGTTTATAATACAGAGATTGTTTCTCGCTGGGATATGGCAAAGGGATTGACAGTTTTTTTAAAGGACAAAGATAACAGCCACAAATGTGGCATAGAACAACAGTCAAGAGAAATAAATTAATAAATAAACCCATAAAAAGTCTGATTCTTGATTCTCATGAAGTCTCGGAGAGGAAGGGATTGGCTTCACATGGACTCCTTTGCTGTTAGTCAGCAGTTCAGAATTTCTTGGATAAACTGGGTTTTCTTTGTCTTTTTAGGTGTCAAACATCCTGACCTCCTGGCTATGAAGAAATTTCAAGGCAATTTCTCCAAACTCCTCTTTCAAGACTTTGTTTAGAGACAGGAAGTTGAAGACCATTGGGAAACAAATATTAAAACTGTGGCCAGCACATTGCTAAGAATTGGAACAAGTCAGTTGTTGGAGCCTGAGGAAATCAATTTATAAAGGTATCCCCACCAGCCCTAGACCAGCTGATGGTAGCATTGGTCTGAAGCTCTCTCTGTGGTCCTCTTCTTGCGATTACTTCTGTGTATTCACAAACACCTGAAAGCCACCCCTCTTAGAGTTTTTTGTCCATGCGCCGTTCCACAGCTTGCAGCAATAGCTCCGAGTACTGTTCCAACAAAGCTAGTGTCTGCTCATCTCCCAAACTCTTGGGACTCGGTAGATTGGCACCACATCCCTCCTTCAGTGGGCTAGCATTATTCTGTGGCTTCACCAGTGCCTCCTTATCTTTTGGAAGCTCTTCTGCATCCTTCAGAGAGTCCAATTCTTTCTTCATCGAGGAGAATGTTTCTGTCAGGAGGCCTGCTATTTTATCTTTGTCAGTAGAAGATTCCGTATCATTTAATACCTGAAAACAAAGAGGGGGAAAAAAAAAAAGAATGCATTGGGGTTTAGGTAGAGCATCAAGTAAGCAATTTTAGCCCTTTAGGGAAGTGACGCCATAAAGATTTGCAGACCAATCAAGTCTACTTTTCTTCAACATTTGAGACTGCCTATTTAGAAACATAGCAGGACATGCATCCAATACTCCTAGCCACACAAAATCCGGAGGCATTACTCCAATGGGACAGAGAAGGCAAGCACATTTTTGGGTAGTGTTCCCCTTGTACTGGGCTTAAGGAGGTACTGTGTCTCCCAGCTGTAGCACAGTCTCCTGTCCCTCCTGTCTGCCAAATGCAGCTGGTCCCAGGAACAGAGCAAGGTCAGAGAGCTGATGCAAGTGCTGCGGCCAGAGCTGCAGAGGACCGTGTAGCAGATGCTCACCATCAAAGTCTCACACTCATTACAGGAGACTTGACAGATCAGTGCTAAGCAAAGAAACAAAGAGTTGTTATATCGCTCTGCATATAACTGGTCTGGTGGTGAGAGGGACAGGCAAATAGCTGCATGTTCCTATCACAGCTGGATTCCCACAGTATCCCACATTTGCTAATCCTTTTCCAAGGCATCAAAGACAAAGAACAGATGGGAATAATAAAACTCAAAGCTCCTATAATATTTCATATCCTTGAAGCACTGTATAACCATTAATTAATTCCCTAATACCCCTTTGAAAAAGAGCATAGTGTTATCTTCAGTTTACAGATAGGCTAAACAGACTGAAAACTTAATTGATTTGCTCAGAGTACCATAGCAAACCACTGGAAAATCCAAAAGCTGGAAATCAGGAGCTCCTGCATCCCTGGTTCAAGTTGAAGGTGCAGTTAAATGGACAGCCAGGCAGCGTGTGTCACTGAACACACAGTCAAGAGAACACCTTGCAAGCAGCAAGCACTTACATTCTGTGTCAGATGTCTGTGGGCTGTACCAGAGCCCACCTGTGAGGACACTCACCCTGCGGTAAAGGCGAAGGGCTCTGCGCATGCTGTCCTGGAGCTCGGATACCACGTGCTCACACTGCTCTATGCTGATGCCTGATTCTGGATGGGAGGAAAACATAAAAGCTCAAGTTAAGGCACAGACACTCCACTATCTGCAACCTCACAGTTTTGTAAGAAAACAGGTTTTTCAATGCATATCTGAAAGACCATGTGCGCACAGCTTCTCATTCAATTTTCAGGGCTGGTTTGAGCAAATCATTAAATAGGCACATTCTGCATGAGCTTTTCTTCACACTAACTACACGTGCTGTTTGCTTCAAACACCCCTGTTTTTCCAGTCTTTAGACTCTCCAAAGTCAGCAATGTTTTTCCTCAGATTGCACATTTTTGTTACAGTCACAGAGAGTCACAGTTACCCATGTGATTTCCAATTACAATTAAAGCCATGTTTGTAAGAGGGCTTCCAGTGGCAAGAGGGACTGATCCAAGGAGCCTCTAATTTAGCTTTCACCTAGTGAGAAATCTACAAGCTCCCCCTCATGCATCCTTCTGCACAGTGGACAACTAAAGCACGGAGGATGATGGATCATACTGAATTATTACAGTGTTCTCTAGCAAGGACTGAGGTCCAGAAGAGTGGTGAGAAGCAAACTCAATCACAACAGAATTGCTTTGCTGAGCAACCCATGACACACACTGCTGATACACCATAATTCAAAACTGAAAAATAAGAACAAGCAACTGAGGGACAGCATCTTCTGCCTGTCCCCACCAGATATTATCTCCAAAACATGAGTTGAAGGCCTGCAATCTTTTATACAATAAACACTTCCATGAGTTAGACGTAAACCACGAACAAAGACATAGACACACAAACACAATCTTCAATTTGCAAAGGCCTGGACAAAGGCCATTCGACTTTCTTTAGTTACCCAAACCCAAAACTGTCACATTAGCACTGTAATTTCTGCAATTCTAAGAAAACCAGCTTTGAACAGACTGGAGAGGACCCTGAGCTAATTTTATGAATACATCTAGATGATCTACAAACAAATACAGCTTGAAAAACATCTATTTATACATAAACAAAAACATCTACAAAGAACAAAGGGGTATGAACAAATCCTTCCGTCTGCATTCTTTGATCCTAAATCACCCGTGAAGTCTGAGCACAGTGGGCTTCAGTGCAATCCAAGATTCTTGCCTTCTGCCCCCCTCCTTCCCTCTTTATGTTTGAAACCCAGCTGTTTCTTCTCATGATCATTTCTGGATTTCTCCTCTGATCATTGTTTTTATGCTGGTCTCCAGCTCTGGGAGGTGCCAGTCAGGAGAAAGGTCACAAAATCTAATATGAATGCTTAAGTAACAGGCATTTTCTGCCTCTCGGGTGTGCGGAGCAGAGCTCTTCAGAAACTAGCAGAGAATATTAAACACAGCAACGGTATTAAGCACATCTACAGCATCTTAACTGTAGATGTCAAAATGCTTTAACAAGAACAACTAAGTCTCTTTATCTGTAGCTGTAATACGAGCAAGAAACAGAAGGACAGAAAAATTAAGTGGAAACCCAAAGTAACAGTGCAAGTCAAAAGAAGAACAAGTCTCTATCAGCCCTATAGTTTTAACCTAAGCTGCCACATTGTGATTCCCAAAAGCCACAGTAAGTTGTTCACAGCGATAGCCAACTTGGATCTAAACAGCTTTTCCGGTATCTATCACTAAAAATTTGGGAAATGCAGTCTGCAAGAAGCTTAAGGCTGACAGCTGCCTACTGAGACAAAAAACACTGGGGATCCACAGTGCTACATCATTCTAACTCACTAAAGGATGCTGTTAAATATTCTGTCAGGGTGTACTATGTCTTGGGAGTCGTTAAAAAAAAATAAAATCAGTACTGAAAAAAAACCTGCTCTTTCTCTGTGCTACCTGTGTTAGTTCTGCAAACTGACCAAAAGCCATTTGCTATGTAGCCTGACTCCCAAATCAGAAAACTCAGCCCAAAGAGTACAGACAACTACAATTTTGCTGTAGAATGTGATTCCACAGCTCCAGGCTGCATCTGGTGCTAGAAGAAACCTCACCCCTGTAGGGGGAGTGTCTGAAAGTTTCAGATGCACTCACTGCTCCTCAGAGCACTTACAGTATGGTAACTGCAGGTTCCTTAGCCAAAACATCACATTTTCTGTTTTACATAACAATGCTTCAATCTTAAGGTGTTTGATCCCTCTAGAAATGCAAAAAGAAAAATAACAATGCATCAAAACTAGATTATCCTTCTGCAATGCTTTGGTGCAGAAATATTGTGCTTCCCCATTCCAATGAATGGTGCAGCAGCCTGGCACCACAGAAGGTAATTGATCACAGGATTACAGAGCTATCCCTTCCCAGACATGAGTAAGAACAACATAACAAAGGGGGTACAAAACTGCATAGTCCCTGAAGGTACAAGGTATCAGTGCAGTGGTTAACACCCAGCTTTCTAATGCACACTCAGAAAGGTGTATTTCCTTTCAGATTGTGACACAAAAGAAAAACCTCACCAGATGATGTGGGACTCTTCTCTGCCACTGGAGGTTTTCCTGCCTTGGAGGGCAGGATTTTTGCTTCAATTTGAACTTGCCTGCTAGTTTTCATTTGACTGAAGTACCTTAAACTGAGGCCTGTAACAGATCTTAGAGCTGTTTTCAGCAGATGAAAGTTTTGCATCTTGTACCTTTTTTCTCCAAACTAGAGATAATTCAAAAATTAACCCACATTTTTTACGTTCAAACCCTGCACATGCACTGCATACTCAGTTTGCAGACATGTCCTCAAAGCAGGGTGATAACAGCACAAAGACCTGCTTGCTCTCATAGGCTGCTACAGCAAGGAGCTCACCTCCACCAAGCCTTATCTCAGGGTAGAAAATTTTATGCAAATCCTTCTGGACCCTGCACACTTGCATATTAACAAAGGAAAGTTTGAGCTGCCTGGCATAACTTCACTGTCAGTATTATCTGTGCTTGCTTGGTTCTGCTAGCACATGTTGGCCTGCACCTTCATTTGCTGGCCAAACATGCTCTGAGAGGAGCTTGGGGGATGTGACCTACACACTCAGGGGTGTGTAGGGGATTCCCAGCACGTCAGCTTTTAGCATTGACCACAAAGAGGTTTGAGCCCCTAAAGGTAATTGTACAGCTAAATCACTAAAAACACAGCAGTGCTGAGGTCTACAAAACATTCAGCTAAGTACTGTCAGACATAAGACCCAGAGGAAATGGAAACTAAAGACTGAGAAAAAGATGTTAGATTGAAGAAGTGTCTCACCATTAAGGGGATGGTTTATGGAACGAGACAGGTGCAGACAGGACGAGACAGGCCAGAAGCTGGACGTAAAGAAATGTGATGGGATCGTGAGGCGGTTCACAAAGACAGGAGACAGAAGGGGGAAGATAAGAGATGGGTATCCATGCACACCTGAGACCTGTGCCGAGGCAGTTATAGATGTAGGAGACCTCGGCCTGATGGGGTCTAGTGGGCAAAGTCCAGGTTGGCTGTCTAGCAGACAGGCGATGCCGGTGATCCGCTCCCTGCCCCTGGGCAGTGTGCTCTCAGGAGACCTTAGGAGCTGGCCCTCTGACACCTCCCTCAGTTTTAGACTAGTGACCCCTGGCTCATCCTGGCAATCTGTCCTCGAGACTGGATAATCCACTGGGCTCTCCTTAGCAAGTCCTGTTGGGATCTCTCTACCAGGAACCAGAGACCCAGCAGTTTGATTCTCCCTCTTGGAGGCTCGGACCTCAGGAAAAGAGGGTTTCTTTTTAGAGGCTCCAGCAGGTGACTGTGGAGACTGTGGCTCAAGCAGGGTTTTTGTTTTGGTAGTGGGTGAGAAGGAGGCCAGTGTGGGTCTATCAGGCAATGGCTTGGGAATGTCAAGAATCAGATGTGCTCGGTTTGATGATGCCAACTTGCTGTGGAAGGACTTGGGAGATGAGCAGTTTACAACTGGCTGGAGTGCAGGTTTCACTGGAACATTTTCTTTCACTGGTAGCTTAATCTTCTCAGCATCTGGTGTGGAACTAAATTGTGTCTTCTCTGTCACTGGAGGACTAGTCCTCCCATCAGTCAACATTTCAGTGGAGCAACCAAGGTACAGATTTTCCCCTACAGATATGCTCCTTGACATCTTAGCCCGGAAGCTGGTTGTGGGGTTCATGTAGGACTTTGGCTTTGCAGCCCTGACATCTTTGGCCAGCAGAGCACCAGATCCATCCATCTTCAACATACTGGCTGATAACACCCTGCAATTGTTAGGTCTGGGATCCTTCTCAACCACCAAAAGAGTCTGAGGACGCTGCTTGGCAGAGGATATCATTCCAGGACCCTTATCTGTGAAAATTAAACAGACAAACATACCAAAAATAGACAAGAGCCTGTGAATTTAGGAGTGAATTCCTAAATCAGAATATAATGTGGCTCAGCTCAGACTCTGAGATGTGTACAAACATAACCACTAGTTCAGGTTAGTCACCAAGCCTCAACAGCTTTCTTTTTTTCCCGTCCCTCATACTGCTCACACACTGCTGCTTTCCTCATGAGAGAGATTTGTTCTTAAAGTGTATGGTCAGAAGACCTCGGACCACTGTGACTCTTAAGAGAGGCCAGAGGAAGCAGGCAAAAACTTATTTATGCTGTTGTGGTGATCAGGTGGGGTTTTTTGGTTCTTTTAAACAAACTTATTAATGGTTAGCGAGTTGATTGTTTCAAAAATAGAGTTATTTCACATAGAAGGCATGGATACAGTAAGCTCTCTGTTACTGTCTCTTCCTTCCCTCTTTCTCTCCTCCCCACCCCAGGGAGTTTCAGTCTTAGCTTGGAGCAACCACCCACAGCAAGAGAGAATTTCTTTGCAAATACTTCATTTCACCCTTGCCAGTGCTCCTCCCACACCTGCCAAACAATATCAGAGACTGATAATTAAAAGACCAGCATCTGCGTTACAAATTAAAAATACTAAATAATATTTTAAATTAATACAGTTACAAATCTTTTCCCTTGACAGGCTAGGAGTTAGAAGACATGTAAAGCCTGTAGCTCAGAATGCAGAAAGACAAGCTTAATTTAAATCCTCCACTCAAATGTCCCCAGTTCATTCTCAGGTTCATACCATCATTCCAACCTTACCCTCATGCACGAGGTCATGCACTGACTGTGCCTTTCTCATGACTGCATTCACAGGGCCTTCTGGAAAGGAGGCAACAACCCGTCCAGGAGCCATACCAACTCTGCTGGCCTCCAAAGCTGATCTGCGTTTTTTCTGCACATAAATAGCTCGATTTGAATTTACACTCTCCAGGAGCTGGCTGTTCTCCAATGCATCACCAGGATGGCTGCTGTCATTTTTCAACAGGTTTGGTGTAAACTGACTGGTCTGGGTTGGTGGCTCGATGGGCTTTGAATCCAGTGTCAGATTTGATGAAGAGAGTGACAGTCGTCTAAAGAACACAATAAAGAAATCCCAGTTAAAACAAGTAAGTGTGTTCCCCTGGATAGACAGGAACATGCATTAAGTTTCTCTGGAACAAAGAGCCCCTCCCTGTCTGGACTTTTTTGAGTCAAAAATGCCCTAAGGTGTTACCACTTAATTCTACTCAACCCTGCAAGCTCTGGTCTTCAGGCATTTGACTATAGGCTGCACAATCACAGATACCATTGGGTTGCTGTTTCCAGGGAGGACAC
Source organism: Dicrurus megarhynchus (assembly GCA_013399195.1). Classification (NCBI taxonomy): domain Eukaryota; kingdom Metazoa; phylum Chordata; class Aves; order Passeriformes; family Dicruridae; genus Dicrurus; species Dicrurus megarhynchus. Next base: position 469,441 of record VXAD01002020.1, read on the forward strand.
CATAAAAAGTGAAGACAAAAGAGAAGGAAAAATTTCAGGCACAGGAAAGACTGGGCAAAGTCAGGTCAGGTCTTTTCTCTCAGCTCACCTTACTAAAATTTAAATCTTTTCAATCCTAAGATAACCCTAAGAGGAAGTAAATATGCTTTCCTAACATGAAAGCATAATGACTAGGAAAGTTGGTCAGTATCTTCAAGAGGAAAGCCTAATTTCCTCTTCCTCTCCACTTCAGACAAACACAGGGGGCTTACTTCAGAAAGGAGGCAACTTTCAATTTGTCATGTTTAAACACCTGAACAGATTAAAAGCCCAGAGGTTTTCATAATCAAAAAACTACTCCCCTTGTTACATCTCTAAGGTACCAGTGACTTCCTTCACTCAGCACTGCAACTCTCCAGAAGCTTACACAATAGCTAACCGCTGGCTTTCTTCCCAAAAATACAGTCTCAACATGAGACAGGCTAAGAGGCGCTCCTGACAGCAGCAACAGCAGCTGAATACAGTAATAACAAACAAATTTCCCTAACATGCTGAATCTGGATACAGCTGGTGAACCTTAGAAGATGTATTTGAATCTGCTTAGTCCTACATAATAAAATTCATTTGAGCTGAGATTTTAGGTTGTCATTTTAGAGGAATACAGGAGTATTTGTTTTAAAGATTCATTAACCCAAATCAACAAAACCATTGACCTCATTTTTTTTTAATTTGTTTTGTTGGGATTTTTTTTTTTTTTTAAACAAGGAAAACAGCTTGCAGAGGCCTTTTGGGGTGCTTTAGGGTTGAGGAGTTTTTGGAAGAGTAATATCCCTGTGGGGCTTTGTGTGAGACACCAGAACACCCTATGAAGGCATGGGATCAAGAAACCAAGCTGAGTAAGAAAGGACCATAAAACAAAGGAAAAGTTGACAAATCTACTTTCATTGTCCAAGCTGAATGAAATGCAAAAGAATAAACAGAGCATAAACAGTGAAGAGTAAATTAGGTTATTAGTGATTCTTCCAACTTAATCAACCAAGGCATTAATCATGAAACAATTAAGCACATTGTTGAAAGAGGAAAAAGAACAAAACAATAGTGTTACATTAGGAAGAAATAGAACAGTTAAAGTGACCCAGGATAGCCTGTCCAAATCACAACAGTCTGCAACCAGCCTGCCAGGTGCTGTGCTAACACTTCACTGTGCCTAGGCACACCAAGGCCAGAAGTTTGCTCAACTATTTTCACCCAGGACCTAGCATGAGACCGAATCATATTAGTATAAATAGACAGACAGAAACACTCAAAGCAAGCAGAGCCATACCTGAGAGCCGGGGACTGGGAAAGAAAGCGAGAGGAAATGCTGAGGTTTTCAGTTCTTTCCAGATTCCTACATGAGCCACCTAAAATTTTGGTTAAAGGAGAAAGAAAAATGAGCAGTTTATTCACAGAACATTCTCACACATATATTTTCTTATCATAGAGACTATAAAGTGTTCCCTCATATCCAAGAGGATTTTTTTTAAGCTAAAGCCACAGAGAATTAAATAATTATATTTCCTTTGCCTTTAGTGTTCTACTTCGATTACTCTGCCTTAAGCTGCTACTCTCCCTAAGGGTACGCCGCCTCCTCCTCTTTTGCTTCCCTTTGTGTCCTATCCTGCCTGTAGGACTGTGAGGCACTGGCATCAAGCAGAAAACAAACCAATCAAAGAGGAAAAAAAATAAAAGGAAAAAAAAGAACCCGAACAACTCACATAGATATTGCTGCCTGTAACCATTATAAATTCTAAAAAGATATGCTTTGTTCTGGAGTTGGTCGATAAAGACAAACCAGCTCCTTTGCCACTCTGATGTCTCCTCTTATTCTCTCTCTCCACCCAGCATTTCAGCCTTTTCTTTTGTGACATTGGATATGCCTTGATGCACCACTAGAGGCCACTGCGTGTCACCTACAGGGAGGGGGGCGGTGAACGCGCAGTCAATACCTTCCTTTACAACAGGAAAAACCAGTCCGGGAAAAAGGTAAGAGTTCTTCAGGACTCTGAACTGACACAGAGCCCAGTCTCATCCACACAAACATACACACAGACCGATGAAGTTAACAGAGGTCACTCTTCTTTAGGCCTCTTACACCAGTTTTCATTTTTGCCCCCCTGCCCATATACACACATCCATGAAAGCCTAGCAGAACTTGTAGCCTGGTATGGCTTATACAAGGGAAAAATCAGGACTGACCTTACAAAGTCTCCCCACTGAACATAGAGAAGTACCTTTTCCATCACTATTGCTCAGGGTCCCAAAATGCTCCTTGAGGAACTTTTCCTGATCAGGTATCTGAGGAATTTCTCCCTCCGGCATGCTAGTACCCACATCCTCTTCTCCTTCTTCTCCCTCCAGGTCTGAGACACCATCTACGCTTAGAGGCTCAGTGCCTTCGGAATCTGGAAAAAGGCAAAAAAACCCCAGTGCTGTAAAAATTTAATCAGAGTAACATTAGCCAAGTTAAAAAAAAAAAAAAAACAAAAAATCAACCAAGATGCTAAATTGAACCTAGAATGTTAAAGTTAGTCAGCATTACATGCAATAATTCTCTAATCTACCATATTCCACAAACAGCATAGGCTACGGCATAATCAGTACTAAACCTGCTGCCTTGGCTAGCAAGGTAAGAGAAAGCCAAAGGTGCACAAGGAAAGAAGCAATTCCTGCTTCTACAGTGGCTTCACTGACATGTCTGTTAAAATGCTCCAGTGTCAATGTGATTAATAGGAGTGTGACCTCAGGCCAGTTCACAGAGAGCTCACACATAAATACATTTATAATGTCTTTGCATCTTACCTTCATTTGGATGGTCTGGGCTGGACAGACGACTGCTGCTGTAATCTACAGAGCAGGCACTGTCTGGACTGTGTTTGTCTGGGCATCCATTACTGTGATAACCTCTGCAGAGCTTCCCATGGGGCAGTGCTTTTACCTGGAACTCACTATAAGAGAGACAGGAAGATACAACACTAGAAGAGAGATTTTTTTTACATGTAAAGAAGCACATTTTAACTTTAATAAGGCCTTACCTGTGTTAGTAACACCTTTTATTACAAATGTAAGGGTTTAAAGAGAAAAAGAAGTTGATTTCTCTCATCATAATACAGTATATTTTTTGCATTTCATTAAGCTTGGACAGTGAAGTCCCAAGGGGACTGTCTGATTTTCTGAGTGTTGTCAGTTCCCATGATTACCAGGCACCAGCACCACACTGCTCTGGCTTGATTTCCAGCACAGGTGAGGAACAAATGTAGAGGTTTACATGATGAAAAAGGGATTAAAACCAGGCCTATACCTGCAGGAGAGAAACCCTAGTTTGCCATAGATTTAAGCTCTAATACACGTTTTTCCCCCATGTTCATGACCTGCTTCTTTGGGCAAATTCTGTGATGCAAAATATAAAAGATTCTGGCTTTGAGAAAGACTGATTTAGTGAAGAACATCATACAAAAATACGATCTTGTATGACAGAGTTACTGATTTCTGTTGTGATTTCATGAATCTTATTTTTTCAAATGTCACCAGCACTGTTCTTTTGCCTGGTGTCTAAGGACTTCAGTTTTCCACTTTTTTAAATACTTTGGTTTCAAATGCCCTCCAAGGCAAGGTAGGATGCAGAAGTCAATCAACAGAACTCAATGGCAACTACCCCTGGCAGCTCCCAAACTCTGTAAACATTGCCACGTGTCCAGTCTGTATCCAACATTGCCAGAGGGCCTCCCTTTCTTACATGATGGAGCAGCACATGGGTCTACTCTGTCAAATGTTATCATCACAAATTTAAAAATCAAAAATAAAGATAAACTAGGCAAAACTTAGCAGCATCAATTGCAAATCTTGGCATGCACTCTTGCATGAAAGTCTGTCTAAAGCTCTCAGCCCCACTCTCTAAAATATAACAGGAGAAGACAAAGGAAATTAAACAGCTACTAGCATCAGGTTAAGAGGGAAAGGAAAGAACAAAATTCAGGGAAGGAAAAAAAATGGAGCACAGAAAAATTAAATTATGTAAAATTAAAAGAGAAGAAACAGCAGAGGAATAGAAAAGGTTTCCACTGTCTCCAGTGTCCTTTTCAATTCCTTCTGTATCATGCAAGTCATTCTTTTTCCCATAAAAGAGTAATCACACCCTACATTTGCTAAATTCTTGCCCAGTTTTCATAAGTATCCTGTCATTTCTCCTGGGTAGGCATTTCACTGCCACATATGTGTCACTGTCAGTGAGTTTTCCAGCTTCCAAGTTTTCCCTTGCTGTTTTCAACCCAGGTAAGGGAGAAAGCAAAAAGGCTGCTCCCAAGTTGTTTATTCAACAAAAAAAAAACTTGAAGGAGACTGCTAATTTGCAGTTTCCTCAGAGGAAAATTCTTTTAATGGTGCCTTCTTAGTTTCATATTCCTCTAGCATCCATCTGACATAAAACTTGCAACTAAACATGCCTGACATCAATCAGGCGGTAAGTCAACTCATCAAAGTTACCACACAAGCTGCAAGAAAACCAGAACAGAAACATCTGAGCCATGCACAGCAGAGAGCTTATTTTTAACCTGCTGGAGTCTGTGGGATGGATTTCATCTTGCTCAGGATAGATTACACATTCCTCACTCTCAGAAGGTTCCAGTTCCTGAGAAAAAATCCCCTCTTCACAAGACACAAGCCGAATCACTTGGGGTCGCACACAAGACCCGTTATCTTGGGGAGGTATTGAGCTGCCAACCTGGTTTAATTAAAAAGAGAGAAAACTAGGTATAACCAGTGTTTTAACTTACATCAGCAAGTGCTGTGCAGGATTAGAAAGTGTGCATTACAGCACAGAATATGATCAGCAATCTGAGATCAGAAAACACAGCAATCCTATGTCTTTTCTGTTCCACATTTACTAAACTCGTCAGACTACTGCTGTACTTTCCTGTTTTGTTTCCTGTTTGCAATTCCCTAAAATTCTTTGGTAAAACACTCTTTGACCACACATCAGGAGTGTAAGCCATGTGACAGCAGGTTCTTCCATTACCTTCTATGGACTGATCAGACAGTTCACAAAACTGGGCCACAGCTGAAAAACTGAATTACTGTACACAACAATCTCAATCCTCTTCTCAGTCACACAGTTATAGGGGAAAGAAAACCACTAATGGAGCTAGGCACTGGGACAGACTGCTACTGGAAAACAGGCACTAGCTTTCTGAGGATGAGCACACATTACTTGCTGTGACCCATCAATACAAAGATTAAAGAGAACTTACTAATCTAGCACAGCCCACAACTAAGGGAATCATATGAGCCACATTTCAGTGGCTACTGGAGTCAAAAAACTGCATCCTAGCAGAGAGAGCTAACAGTTAACCAGGTTTTTACACACCTGTAATTCCAAGCTAAACTTCTCAGCTTGTTTTTGACAAATATTCAAAGAGCTAAAAGAAAACATGAGGTCGTCCTGTCATTGAAGAGAAGCCTTGATCTCATATGGTCTCTGCTATAGCAAAGACAGCAGAATCACACATTGCAGTACTAACTACAAAAGAGTTATCTAATAAAGTTCTTCAGAAGTCATTTAGAAAACCTTTAACGATAAAAAGAATGGCATCAGGTAGTAATAAATGTAGGTAATAACAAATAGATGCAGGATAGATGCACTCAGAGTGGGTTCACCTCCTCAGAGTACTACTGCCCTTACTTTGTTGATGTGCACAGGAAGGTCAGTGTGCTCTTCTCTGTCATCCCCATTGCTGTTTTGAGACAGCGAGTCTCGACTTGGGGAACGGGAAGCAGAGAAGGACTCCAGCTGACGCAGGTCAAGCATGGATTTCACAGTCATCTCTATGTTGCTGGTTGGCTGGGACCAGCGGCCACGTTGTCGGGGCACCTTGCTCATTGGTGCCTCTGAACGCTGGATTGCCGCTATCTCTTTGGCCTGAAGGAAATCAAAAGACAGACTATCTTAGGGACTGAGTTTTGCTGATGGAAAAACAGGAGAAAAATAACACAAGACTCACAGAAAAACACAATTATGTCCATCTCAATAAAAGCCTCAAAACTGTCTGAGAGACAGCTTGAAATTGCACCATTAATCATAAAGCGTCAAGTAAAAATGATACTTTTGTTGCTGCTTGTTGCACAATTGAACAGTTAAATGTCTTGCTCAGATCCAAGTATATGAATAGCTTCAGCACCACATGAGATTCAGATCAAAAAGGAAAAGACAAAAGCATAACATCAGATGGAAAGACACTGATGTAAAAATCCCAAGTGCAACTCTAGATTCTAAACACCCTAGTCTTTTAAACTAGGCTCTATTTTGCCATCTCCAAATCATTCTTCAGAGAGGCTTCTCAATGGTTTCCCACCACAGCTGCACCTTTCCCACACATGCAAATGAAGTTTTTAATTTCTCTGGGAATTTCTTCTTCGGTTTCCCTATAACAAGAAATACAATCTGAAGGTTTAGTAACTCACCCTCCTCATTTCCCACTGGGAAAGGCTTCTTGAGAGGGTAAGGTCTGGATCTGGAAAGGTAAAGAGATATGCACCTAGTTGACATCCTAGCCAGCAGTCCAGCTTTTGAACAAGCTCTTACTTCATCTTTCCACAAAGGCAGTATTCCTACACCTTTTGAACCACAGTCAACACATGCTTTCCCATGGATTACCCAAATCATTGTATCAAAATTTTAATGGAGACATACAGTATTATGTAAGATTTTCATTGAATCAGCAGATCACTGCAGAACACTTGCCACAGTGCAGTGCCCTCCCAAAGGCTTGGGAAAAAAGTCTGCTCCAAACCACCGTAACATCTGTGGTAAAAAATACATGAAACTAATAATGGCAATCTCTACTGTAAGTTTTATCAGACATCTCTAAAATCCTCTCTTTTGAGGAGATCTCTTGATCTCTTTTGGTTTCTGCAGACTTTTAATAGCTTGTAGGCCCCAGTCCATGAACCTAATTCAAATTTTTTTAGCCAGTGGGAACTAGCAAGAAAACTTGCCAATTTAACAACTGTATTTCTAGACAGAGAACTCTGAAATGTACCCCTCTTCAGATGCAGGAATGGGCAGCTCCACATTACCCATTTGTATCTATCATCTGCTTCTGTTTTGGTCTCTGTTTCTGCCTGTACCTTGTTATCCCCAAGCCAGTGTCTCTCATCTTCTCTTCCCTTCAACATCCATGCCATTTTCCTCCATCTCTGCCCATGCCCCTCTCCCATTTTTACCTGAGTCTCTCTCAGTGTTGCAGTTGGACTGAATATGGAAAGACTGCAGCCCTCGTAACTCATCTTCATCATTCCCTTCATCTTCACCATCCTTGTCGCTGTCTGATGAGAGTGCAGGCACAGAGGACAGGGCAGAGATGGACTCATGCCTGGAAGGCAGGAATTAGGAGGAGTATTATGGTTCATGCAAGAACTGCCCACCATTTCAATCCTTACACCAGTTCCCCTCTTGATCTCCATCCGTATCCAGGAAGCTGCCTCAACTCTCTCAAACAGCCCTCGCTCTAGCACAACCCACCTCTGAGAGACTGGGCAAGCTAAACCATGCACAGAGACAAGCAGACCTTGCCACAGCAATGTTCTTATATGTGTGGAAGGGTGAGAGAAATCAGAAGTAAACAAGTCTGAGAAAGTCAAGTGGAATGAAACTGGGCCTTCCATTTCAGACTCTGCCAGCTGATAAGGTCAAGATGGTAGATTATATTTGAAAGGGAAATATCTTTCCCCCCCTTAAGCATTTCTTCTCTGGAACTGATTTACACATCAAAAATGTCAGAGATAGTCTCTGAAAGTAATTTGGTTTATGGCAAATTATCCCATAAAAGAGGTTCATTTCAAGGATTGCTCCAGGCAGAACCTGAAGGCACAGCCCACACACCATAAGAGCACTATGCTGACTATTTTAGCTTTCAAGCACAAGGATCACATAAAACATATCTTGGGCAGATCTTTGATTAAAGTAGATCAAGACAAGTTTTACCACACAGACCTCAGAGGCACTCCCAGCACAGAACTGCCCACTACCAATCAAGGACACTCAGTAACACCAAATTTTACCCTCCCTCTTTCTTGTCCTCTTCCCTTTCCTCCACTCACTACTTCAGCCCACAGAACCAAATGAACAAATGAACCTTTGGACAATAATTGAAGAAAGAAAAATCCCCAGCAAATACATTGGAGTAGCCCCCACTCCACGGCCTTGAGCTAGAGTGCCAAATTCATCATTAGTGACATTTATAGGATATCACTGGTGGGTGTTGAGTGCCAAGCATTATTCATGAAATAAAAATAGCTCATCCACCAAATACAGAGCAGTCTGGCAAGGGACCAACTTCTCCAGCAGCTGACAGATAGCAGGCAGTATTGAAACACGGTAAGAAGCAGCTAAGGCATTTTAATCTTTTCTCTTCCTGTGTGGTGGCAGAACATCAATTTCCATTTTTTCAGGAGTAATAACTACCCAACCATTTCAGACGAGCTTTGAAGTGTTCTGGCAAAAAAAAGTGAAAGTGACTGTAGCCTGCAGAGTTCTCAAGTGAAAAAGTTTCTTTTGGGTCATCCACATCTACTTTTGACATTTGAGTTTGTCAGTCTCTTCATCTTTTCTACTGTCTCCTCGTATGCCCATCTTGTCACTCTCAGGTTCTTGTGTCTAAGCAAGGGGAATCCCAACAAAGCCCAAGCACCACAGTATGTTTGAGGTTATGCCATGTTTCATCCTATGATATATATTAATTACATTTATTCATGGTAGGCAATATTAACTTTGTATCAGTAGCTTTGATTGCATCCATCTGCTTGTATTCATCATGGTTGTTTGAGGTGTTTATTGAGACAGAAGGGTTGGATTATTGGACCTGTAAACATCTAGCTGGTTGAATACCTCACAATGATGAGTTGATATGGCAAGGCAAGATTATGTGTTTGCCAAGCTCCTATGTGTACTGTCATTGGAGTAAATGGAGAAGTGAGGATTGCTATCCATGCCTTTTATGTTACAAATAGAAAGATGGCCCCTGTCCATCAGATGTTGACTGAAAAAATTAGTGAGGGGGGAAAAGGTATGTTCTAGTATCCTTAAAGTTGCAGAGTAGGAGAATACAAAACATATTTTGGAAGTCAGATGGGTGTTTATTCATACCTCACAGGAAGTGATAAACAAGTTATGAAGTAACATATTTGATACAAACATAAAGTTATCTTGCATTATCCCAGCAAAAATTCATGCTCCTCTTCCACATCCTTCCTTTTACAACTCAGGTATGCTTTTCAAACTCAGTTCTGTAACTTGAAGGGAGATAGATGAATAAATGATACTTTCAAAATGATCCTAGGCCCACTGACTTGAAACTGAGATACTCCTGAAATGAAAACTAAGTTCACAAGATCTTGAGTGTTTTAACTGTTGCTCTTGCCCAAGTCAACCCTTCAATTCAGACTTCACTAATTCAGAGTTCACTATTTCTCCTTTCTTTCCCTGCCTTCCCCCATGTACTTTGGATTTTCTCCTAAGTCCCCTGCTGCACACATCTCCTCAATACTCTTCCTCAGTTCTTTTTCATGCTTAGATGGGAGTCGGTGTAATGTACAGTGAGTTTTCAAGCACAGAAGCTGTTTCCAAATAAGCACCACATGAGAGCATTTTGAAAATTAAGGATTAAGACTTCTGGGGTTTGCTGAATTCCTGCTGAGAGCCAAACCCCAAAGCATCATTATACCGGAATGAATGTTTCAGAGTAGCTATTCCAGAATAGCATGTACAGACATGTCCAATTCTCATGATACATGTGACTCAGAGCAAGTGTTTTAACTGCACTTGTTTATCTTCTTTGCTGAGGAATGATCCCATTCTAGCATCATAGAATCACAGAATCATTAAGGTTGAAAAGACCTCCAAGATCATCAAGTCCACTATTTGACTGAATATCACCATGTCCACTAAACCATATCATGAAGTGTTATGTCTACTCATTTTTTTAACACTTCCAGGGGTGGTGACTCAATGATTTTCCCTTGGGACCCTGTTCCAATCCTTAACAACTCTTTCAGTAAAGAAATTTTTCCTCATGTTCAACATGAATTTCCCTTAGAAGAGTTTGAGGTCATTTTCCCTTGTCCTATTGTTTGTTGCCAGGGAGAAGATGCAAACTCCCAGCTCACTACAACCTGGATCTTGTTCTATATGGGGCAGCAGTGTCAGTTGCTCTTCAGCTCCCAGTTTTTGAAGGGTCAGACAGTACAGGGTGAATGGCAGGGAAGGACCTTAAATTAGAAAGTCTTCAGGACATGGTATAGACTTAAAAGCACCACATGTCATTATGGAGTTCTAGTATTAAGACATCTGATAATAGGCACTCTGTATTCTTTTGTATGACCTGAATCCAACCCTGTTTTGTTTTCTCAAAACAAAACAAAGCAGACAAGAATGGCAACTATCCATTTAAAGAGGTATGTTGTCAGCATTCCCACTCTGATCTTGTGCTACTTAAACCCTCAGCTTTAGGGATGTATTTATGAAACTATAACATCCTGTGTGGTAGGTATCACTGGCAGATTATGTCCTCCTGCTTCCCCCTCAAATGTTGAAGTGTTTTAAAAGGAGTTGTTCTGGTTTTCCCCACAGAAGGATCACAGTGCACTGACTTCAGAGTTTACCTAGTGTTATAATTGCAGTAGTTCATCACAGACTGAAGCACCATTTCTGATAAGGCATCAAAAGCCTGCCCCTGGAAACAAGGCAGCTTTCCTGGACTGGAAGAGACCCACTGAGAATTTGATAAGGAGCTCTTCTTTCCAAATATATCTGACAGCACACAGTACTTCTTCAGCATACATATATAACTTTTAGACAATTTAATTTGCATAGCATTTTTATCTCCTGCTATTTATACTAGAGAGTCAAGGAAAGATACAGATATAGTGATTTTTAAAATTAGTATGAAAAAATACAAATGCCCAGATAAAAAATTACTATAAACCCTGCAAACATTCCACAGTAAAATCAGTTTAAAATTTGAGACAAGCTTTTCTAAACTATAAATGCATACTTGCATCAAAACCAAAACCCTGCTAAATGGACTTTACATGATCCCTTCACTGAAAATATAAAAGCCTTAAAACCAAAATGTACCAGCAATATCAGCTGAGCACAAGTTCTATTATCCTGAACTATCAAAGCTCCTCATGTTCAGAAAAAAGCACACATCTGCAATTACCACAACCAGAAGCAGAACTCAAAGGCTCTCAGGCACATTATGGAGAACTGTGGGTCATATAGATCAGAGCAGTTCTAAGATAATACAATATCCCATAAAGGTGAGTCAGAGAAATCATTCAGAGGAGAAACTTTAGTCTCTAAAATTTTTGGAGGGACTGAAAATGCTGGGACTCTTCAGTTCAGAGAACAGGTTGGATGAAGAGAGGTTATGAAAAAGGTTTACAAAACCATGGGCATTACCGATAGCTGGCAGCAGAAGAAAAGATCACCAAAGCTCACAATATCCAGAAGCAGAGGACTTTCAACAAAACTAGTAGTAATGTGTTTTAACAGAGACAAAAAAAGTCCTTTCCACAGAGAGCAGTGAACTCCAGGAACCTGCCAAAGGAGGCTGCACAGCCAGACAATATTACGAAGTTCAAAAAGAGTTTATACAAACTCATTGGACAACAGTCCATGACCAGATAGTAAAGGGAACAGGTAGAGATGTACCTCCTAACATGCCTGATGTAACAAAGGAGCATGAGGCAAATGGACCACAAAGGCTCATATAGCAAGGCTCACAGAGTGTCTCACTAAATAGCATCTTCCACTGCCACGGTTACAGGCAGAATACTGGGCTTTGAGGAGCACTGGTTTGACCCAAAAAGGCACCTTCTGTGTGTTTACGCTGCTGATGTTACTCACCTGGGTCAGTTCCTGCCCTGACAGTTGCAACTGGATAGACAGCACTGTCCTGAATTGGAAATCTTCATCTCCCACTGCCTCCTCAGATCAATTTTGTTACCCCAGTATTATTTTGATTATTCATCCTGTAATACACTCATACCATGGAACTAGCAGAAAGTGTTACTTCCCCCACCAAATTCTAGCAATACTGTTCTAAAGAAGATCTAGTAGAACAAATGACTTATCACCAGGCAGGAAGCTTTCTCATATTACTGTCAGTCTTTTGAGACAACAACTTTACACCACAAGTTGCAACTCAACTCTCTCCTGCAACCTACACAGGCAGGCTTTGGAAACAATGAGAACAGGTACAGGGCACCTACAAAACAAATCTCACTCAAGTTCATTAGCTTTCCTTCTCCCACCTCAATAATGCTGGTCCAATAGGCTCTTCTTCCATTGTCAGTACCAATCCAAAATGCTCTGGAGTTATGTCTTTGCTGATCTCCAGTTACCACAGCGGACGATCAAAACTGAAAACAAGCTTTCAAAGCTGACAGGCAGATTCCGGGCTTGCAAAGAGGCTACCAAACAAGTTTAATAAAGTTCTGGGCTTGGCGTGGCACTAGCACCGCCCTTCAGCAAGCGTCTGTGATGGAAACAAGTATCACCTCACGTGGAACAGGACTGGGATTATCTGTCACAGGCTGAGCCTTGGTAGGGTAAGGCTGCAGCTGCTGGAATAATGGAGAGACTGCTATAAAAAGCACATTGCTTGACAGATCCAGAACTTTATGCAGAAAAAAGGCTTCCTGAGTTTTCCCAGCATCGCTACCAAATGCACTTACTAGACAAGATTCATTTCAAGAATGAGCAGATCAAGACTTTCCAAAACAAAGCTATGCAGACAGACTTGTTACAACATTTCTTGCTCCCAAAGGGAGTGGGACAGTCCTCGTGATACTCAACAACCAGTGTGGTAAGTCCTCCAATGCTTTGGTACTTTTTATATCCAGAACTCCAGTTGTACTCATTTGGGACATAGGAACAGAGGAAAAAAAAAAAAAAAAAAAAAAAAAAATCTGCGTTTATCCTTTTTTCCCCCACTACGATCTCATATCATTTTGGTCAGGACTCTCCCCTGCATTGCTTACAGTCTCAGTTACTTACAAACTACAGAGAAACCAAACACATTACACTAATAATCAAAAATACCCTGTCACTCTTGTTCTGTTTAAAAACAGAAGCACTACTTTTTAAAGAAAGGTCACCAGATAAATTTAGATCTATTTAGCTTGTAGGCTGCAGTAATTTGTTTTTAGATAAGTTGTTTACCAAGCAAAAAATAATATTATTTAGCTAGCAAGAGCTTTTCCCATTTAAATTATTTTTGCATTTATTATTCATATTATAATTATTTTAGTTGGGTTTCTTCAAAGCCTCCAGAAAATAGTTAACAAAGAAACAGCAAAACTGTAAGGAGTCTTTTACAATTATGATCAACATAGCCAACTCATACAGCTCACAGGTATACTTTAGTACTGACACTGCAGAAAACAGCCTTTAAATTGCATTCAGCTTAGATCTAGAGAACTTTATTCATGAAGAATCACAGCTTCCCTGGTAGGATTCTGTGTACCATCCTCAATATTCCTAGGTGAACTGCTTATTAAAGTTTCTGACCACATCATTAAACTAAATTAAGACACAAGAGGCATTGCATACACATTGCAATCAGTGAAGCACACTAAGTCTGTCTGGAAGATCCCAGTCTGGTTTCTATATCCAAATAAAGGGGGGTACAAAACCTATGGCAAATTCAACAGAGGAATAAGAGAAGTTTTGGAAGACACTATCAGTGAAGACAGGAAAAACCTTACAGTTGAATCCCAGTGCCACACTTTCACATTCCACCCTACAAAGCCAGCCACCTCTTCTCAGTCTGCTGCTCACCTCATGAGTCCAGCTGCCTTGTGAGGAGGAGACTTCTCCGCCTGCTTCCCTCTCTGTTTCATGTCGGACAGTCGCTGCCGCATGTTGATGGTCATCTCTGAGCTCAGACGCCAGATGAAGATGCAGCTGAAAGAGGGAAAGGTGAGGCTGGCACCAAGTCTCAGTTTAGTTTATTGATACTAATTCCCACTGCAGAGACAGACAAGAGCCCTTCTGTCTGCAGCAGAGAGACACACGCAGAAACAGCTTCAAAAAAACTCAATCTCACCACAAGCCTCATGACAAAAGGGTTAAACCTGCCTGTCAAAGACTCCCTGTGAGCGAGAGCAACTGCAGAGATATTTACACAGACTCATCTCTGATCCCAACCTTTATTGGACTATCTCTCCAGCTGCTGAAGGAAATGCTGTAACAAGTCCCTCTGTGGTCAGCATGGTAAGTGCAGACTATAGATGTCCCTTGCATCCTCTACCAGTGGATGAAGTCTCTGACTGCCACTACCCGCCCCAAAAGGCAAGGCCTTCCTAATGCCCACCATCCCATGGAGTCTCTGTGCTGTAAGAACAGTTAAGCTCATGTGGCAGTACTTTTTGCAGTCAGGGTGCTCCTAATATTTTACTTGGGACTCCATACAGGACACTTGCACAGAATTTACACAGCCATTAGCTCAGCATGTCAGAGCACAGTGCTAATAACGCCAAGGCTACAAGTTCAACCCCTGTATGGGCCATTCACTTAAGAGCTGGATTTGATGATCCTTGGGGGCCCCTTCCAATTCAGAATGTTCTGTGAAATATTCTGTGAAATTTGACTGAATTTGGTCAACAGATTCAAAAGCATTTGAGAGAAGGAAACCAACAGTGTGGTCTCATTTAATGAATTTCTTCAGAAATTCAGCTTAAAAAAATATATTCCTCATCATCCTCAAAGAATACCATATCTCATCTTCAGCTACTAGAAAGTAAAATGACCAGCACTGTCTTTGAAATTTGACCTTAGTGCTAATTAATTCTTTTCATCTCAGTCATCTTTCCTGTCTAGCTGGGTATACCTACACTGATGTAGAAACAGAGATGGTGTTTTGGCTATCACTTATAAAATCCTGCACTCTCCTTTGGAATCCAAAGAGCATTTAATTCAGTTTTTCAAGACTCATCAGTGCCAGTATACTCATGGGTACTCCAATACACAGAAGATTTTTCAGTGACTGACTTTTCCCTCTTTTCTTGATAGCATGTAAACATTAATTTGCTTTGCCATTTTGAACAATGACCATGAACTTTGGTCTCTCTGACCTGAGGCAAATGTCAAAAGTGCCAGGATCCTGAATACCTGAATCTTCTTCATTTTTTCTCTCTCATGAGGAAGCTATTTAAAAGATTTTAACCATACAACACAAAAAAAGCCCATAAACCCCTCTTTGCAGTCTGTGGAGATTTTAGAGCAAAAACAAAAATTCCCTTCTTGTCCCCAGTCCCTCAGGAGCACCACTCCCAGCTACTGAAATCACATATAGACACTTCCCAGTGCCTGTGAACACACTGTCATCCTCCCACTGGAGCTTTTCAACCAGGAGAAAGGGCTGAGGCACTGTGTCTGGGAACTATGGCAACCCAGGGCAGCCAGCTGTTTCCCCTCAAGGAGCAGCTCCCTCCAAGTAACAGCAACCATAATCTGCTGCTGAAAAAGTACTGAAATGGAGGAAACAAAATTCTGAAAGCAAATCTGGCTTGTTCATTTATCCCACCCCCACAGTTATCAAACCTAGAGACAAGCAGCCAACAACCTGAGCCTGTGAACACATTCACATTCAACACAAGCTCTACAGAAGCATGCGCCCACCTATCCCTTTTGCTGAGGTTGGGGAGGGGACTTTGTTTTGGTTTTTCTTACTTTGCATTATTTTTCTCACATGAATCTCACAGTCCTTGTGCCCTTTCTCATCTCTGTTTTTCTTCCTATTCTCAGCTCTACTCTTTGCACATGCTGCTGTGTGTGAACAGACTATTTTCCCTTTTCTCCTTTGAAAAAGATGCTTTCTCATCTCTTTACAGCAGACTTCTTCATGAATCCTTTCCTCACTTCTCATCCACCTCCTGCATACCCTTAGTGAAGAAAATGACCCTTTTGCTCATGGAAATGTCAACAAAAGAATGTTGCACTAAATCACAAGGATCACTGGGGATTTCAAACCTTCCATGTTTCTGGAATTTGTCAGAAGTTCACAACAAAAGGACTCTCTCTCCTGCAAATTTTTTCCCTAATCTAATTAAACACATGAAAGGTAAAGAAAGGGGAAAACTAAATCACTTGTTTGTTACTGAAAGACAGAAACAACCAACTGATGAGATTTAAGGTCATATATTGTATGTTCTGTAGCAACTCACCCTCTACAACCCTCTTTCCAATTCAATTGTGTTTTATTAATTAAAGAAAAAAAAAAGAGAGAGAGAGAATCTGGGTTGATCTGAACTTGCAATAGCACTCCAGGAACCATCTTTCTCAAAGGAAAAATTTTATTCAGTTCAGCTGATTTAAGCATTCACTGATTCCAGAAATAGTGGCTCCACTCACCTGTACAATCATCATACTAGGCACATAGTCTCCTTTTTCCCTTGGGCTCAGTCTGGTGATTACTTAAGCTTTTAGTGAACTGATTTAGCTCACTAAATGTGCAGAAAACTCATCTCAGGGGACTAGTGATGTAGTGACTTGAATCAGTTGAATGAGGGGTCAGCTGCACCACTGCTGACTCAGGGAAGAGGGAAGAGGACCATATGGACAGGACCAAAAAGTGGGGACAGGCCTGTCCCTTTTGCTGCTAAAGAGGCTCTTTCACCTGGTGAAACCTCACCAACAGGAATACTGCAAGAAAAAGTTTTGGCACTACTAGCAAAAATAGCACAAGATGCCTTGTATTACAGACCTGAAGGCTGATCAGGAAACAGGTCACATCTCTGTCCTCTTTCCAGCACAGAACAGTATTTACACTCAGAAAAGGAAAACACTTCACATGGGTATTTCATAACATAAACTCTGTGAGCTTTGCCAACAGCACGCATTTAGGATTCAGAAAGCTATGAGATTTATTTGGAATTCATAAAACATCCCTAAAAAAAAAAAAATCTACCTTTCTTAAGGGCATGCTAAATCCAGTATGAGATGGCATGAGCCAGCATTACAAACAAGCAAAACCTCTTACCTGTCACCAGAAACAGAGATCAGATGCTTGCAGTCATTACTGAATTTCATCCCGGTTACAATCTCTGTGTGAAGTAAAGCACAAAAAAACCAATCTTCCCTGAATTACTGAAGTGGACAGAAGAGATCATTAGCCAAATAGGCTATCTGTATTCAGTAATTCACACTGCACAGATCAATATGCCCCAATTACCATAATCATTTAACCAAGAATCTAGGCCTGACATGGAAAGGGTACCCCATGGCAAAATATACATGAAGACTGAATTCTCTTTTTGCCTATAATAGAATAGCTCCTGCATGGTAGGAGCTGAGGGTATATCATAATGAAACTGAATACACTGAAAAAAACACAGACAACCTTATAGGCTATTAGAAAAACTGTGTAAATAAATACATGGCTTGATGTGTGTGTGTGTGTGCTTGTGTGCAAAATGCAAAAATTGAACTTGCAATAAAACAGGCTATTACAATTTCATCCAACTACAATCTATCCAAAAATACCAATTAGGCAAACTTTGGTGGGGAGGGATCTTCAGAAAGCTTTGACTAGTATCAGACCCTACTATACAGTCATCAGCAGAAAAAAAATGCATTTCCAGAAGCTTAAAAGCCTTACCTGAGTGTCCGTACATGGTTGCAACACACTCGCCAGAATAGAAATCAAAGATGGAGAGGTTCTTGTCAGAACAACTGGTTGCAATGTAAAGACCAGAAGGGTCTGTTTGCACCTGGTTTAGGAGACCAGAGGAATACAAAGATCTGGTGAGAAACTACCTTCAAACTACATGAAAACAGTCCAGAATACCCAAGGCAGTCAGAATAAAATGCAAGTAGCCCCCACAGGATTCCAACTGAGTACCAGCCTATCCAGCATCCCAGGACAAATCTCCTACCTAATCCTGACTAGACTTTTAAGACTATCTCCAGCCTAATCAGAGACTGAAGGCACTTAAATTAAATGCCTTCATGACTGTGAAGGCATTGCCACCAGTGGACAGACTTCTACCTCTCTCCTACATTCTTTTAACCATTGGGTTCTTACTTTCTTCTATGTTAAGATCAAAACAAAACAACAAAAACCCCCCCACCCCAAACACACACACCATAAAAAAAGAAAAAAAATCAGAGCTGACAGAGTTAGGTGAAATATTACAGGATTCAAGTCTTCAGGAGAGAAAGCAAAAAAAGAACTCAACACTGCCAAGAAACTGTCTTTGATAATGATTCTGTCACAACTCCAACATATGCAACTCCCATTCTTCAGCTATTTTGATCGTTGTTTGTTTTTTCATATGCACCTATTTGTTGCTTTATCTTGGATCAAGTATAAAATCCCCTGAAAATGCCTCACCAGGCCTAAAGCAGCACTACACAGCAAATACAGTTACTGTCACCAAATGTCCTGCTCTGTCTTTTATAGAGTTTTAAGGAACTGAGAGGGAAAACTATGGTTTTCAAGGGAGACACGGTATTTAAATAATGGTAATTCTTCTGGTTCGTTATGTTTATTTTGTTGATGTTTTCTTCCAGCGTCACTGTTTGGGTTCTACTCATTAAACTGCAATGTGTATTATGATCTCAGAATAACATGCCAAGAAAGTTGAAATTCCAGAGACAACCATAATCCCTTGGTTACATAATTGTCTTAAAAATGAGCAAAGCAACAGTAAAAGTGATTGAGATACACATGAAAAAAAAACCAGAAAACACAAAACACCAATAGGGATATTAAAAACGAAAAATCCAGCTCTCAGAACATTTCATGGTTTCTTGTCTGAGAAAGATCTAATCAAACACCTAAGCTTATCAGCAATTTAAAGTGTAGCATCAATTTTTCATTTTCTTTACTCTGGTTTATAAAAAATTTGTAGGAATTATAATAGGCAAAGAGAAAGAACTTCTCTTTCTCTGTAAAACAGAAGAGCTGACACTGAACAAAATTTTTTGTTTTCCCCTCCTTTTTTACCCAGTTATTTACACCCATTAATAATTTCAACTAGAAGGGAACTACAACTATCATCTATTCCTGCCTGACCAATTCAGAGTTGACCAAATTAAAGCTTATTATTAAGTGCATTGATCAAATGCATCTTCAACACTGTCAGGCTTGGGGCATTGATCACTTCTCCAGGACGTCTGTTCCAGTGTTTTACCAAACTCTCAGTAAAGAAGTGCTTCCTAATGTCAGGGCTAAACCTCCCCAGTGCAGATTTGAACCATTTCCATATCTCCTGTCACCTGATCCCAGGGAGAAGAGCTCAGCACCTCCCTCTCTGTGTCCCCTCCTCGGGAAGCTGTAGAGAGCAATGTGGTCACCCTTTGGCCTCTTCCTCTCCAAACTAGATAAGCCCAATGTCCTCAGCTGCTCCTCAAAGAACATTCCTTCCAGTCCCTAATAATAATACTACTGACCTGTGCAGCAGTAGGACAATTATCAGTGAAAAATAAAAATACAATGAAGAAGCTTGTTTGGCAACTTAACTTGAGAGATACTTTGATTTTGTCAACTGGTTTTCCCCCTTTATAGGCAAGAATGCAGTTCTTCCACTCAACTGTGAATCTTGAACACACCAGATTTACCAGGGTAAGTAGATATCCTCTGGATAGTGGCAGAAGCAGGCGTGCTACCCTGGCCCAAGGCCTGGATACACTCAAAAGGTAGAAAACATCAACAGACTTTCTCTAAGCAGTACTAGGCTTGTCCAGAACTCCAAGACCCAAGCTTTGCAGAGCAGATGCTATTTAATTTTATCAACTCAAAGAGTTTCCCTTGTATTTGCACTCTGAAATCCACTTCACAAACACGGATCAACAGGCACTTCCACTTTAAAAATCCTAACAAAACCAGTCAAGAAAGCCAGAATGAGGTGTCTGGAGTAGAAAGTAAAGGATTAAATTAAATGGATTAAATAATCTCCTGACATATACTGGTGCAGTTCTACTTGTTTTTACAGCATGGTCCAGTGACTCACTTCAGAAACAGGACAGAGAGAAAAATCATACATCAGCTTCAGCATTCCTTGCCTCTTTTCCTGCTTTAGCCTGATGGAACCCAAGTACATTACCAGCCCTTAAGGGTGGAAGTAGGAGGAAGCAGCAGCAGGGTAATGGACAGAGTATGGAACAAGAAAAAAAAATAAGAAATTACTGTATTCAGATTTGTATTTCATTTTCTTGCCCTTGAGCTGCATTCAGAGAAGCTGAAAAAAATTGAAAAAGGAAGGAAAAGAAAACAGCTTACTTTGATAAGGGTGCCATCTTCACCTTGGGATCCCTTGTAAAGCTTCTTCTGCTTCCCACTGCTTATGTTGAAAACCCTGAGGGGATGACATAAGATAACATGGTTCATTTTGCCCAGGTACTACTCTGGGGCTGTTGTCACCTGGATCCTTTTCTCTCCCTGTTCCTTATTCCACATAAAATACAGGAAACAGGGCCAAGCTACAGGAAGTGGAGAAATTATCTCCATGAAGTATTATCACCAATCAGCTAAATGGTTCAAGAAACAACCTCAAAAGTAATGCAGAGGCAGATCATCTCAATTAAAATTGACACTTTATTCTCAAGCCAATAATCAATCAGTCCTCACTGCTGTAAAAATACCTGGGCTCCTTCATACCAGAGCAAAGAGAGCAAGACACTTTATTTATGTTAGATTACAAAACCAAATCACATCCAGTAGTGATATTTAGCTATGACCAAAACTCGTAACATCTCATACAGATATAATAGGAAGAGACACACAACTACAGAGAGACTTCTTTGCTTTCACTCAGACAGATTGGAGAAATGGATAAAAGGGAGCAGAGAATGGACTCCACTTGTTCAGTGACAGTCACATCTAATTCAGTTTTAGGTTCCCACAATCCCAGGTATTCCACAGGACCTCACAGCCTTTCACTAAGTACCTTCAAAACCAAAAATTACCACAGTGCAGAAGTTCTTTCCCCACAGCTCAATGATGTGCCAAGGAAGGCACACTTGCTCTCTCAGTAGAAAGCCTTTGTTCTGCAGAGCAACCCAGTGGGAAGCCAAAGTCCCATGGGCATTGCACATAGTCACAGCTTTTTATCAGTGAGGGAAAGGCAGAGTTCAACCTCACAGTGCCTCAGATCTGTCTGAAAATGCTGTATCAAAGAACTTAGAGGAATAATGATGGAGATGGGGCTGCCTTGTTTATGACTGCAAAAATATTTTCAAGATGAGAGGGAAACTAACCTTATGTTACGATCCTGGCATCCAATAGCTGCGTATTTCCAGCTGGGGTCCACATCCATGTCATAAAGTGTGGTCTTCCTAACAATGTGATGTGTTCGGGTAAACTGGACCCCTTCTCCTGTCTAAACACATGGATAAAAACTGTGTCAAAATCAAGTAGTTAATCCATTTTTAAAAACAAGTAAATACAGATGAGTCTTCTCACACAGCCAGCACAAAGCAATCCTTCCCAGGGAGCTGCTGGGAACAGATGGGACTGGAGGCACATGGAACTCCTCCCTCCAGCACATACTCTTTCACCAGTCCTCACAATAGCCCTGGCAGTGAAATAAAAGCAGATATCCTAACAGTTCTCTATTTCACATCTTGCTAGGAGAGGTCAGGCTGGGAGTAGCTGCATGCTTCACAGAACTAGTTCTCTGAATGTAATCTCTTCTATCGAGTCAGTGGGAGGCACTGAGGCTGAAATAGCAACAAGCTCATACAGAAACTCTGATATCATTCTTTGAAGTAACTCCTTTGTGGGGAGATTATAAATTAGAAGTGTACAAAAAGCTGTGATAAGGTTACCTTCTGTGCAGTGCGGAAATAGATGCTCTTGTCTGCCCCACAGCTTATCATTCTCACTTTCCCATCGTTGGCTGGAGAGAAAAGGAAGGAGATAAAAGATAAACACATACACAAGGTGAAGGAGATGTTTCAATTTATACCACTGCTCATTTATTCCAGTCCTGATAAGCTAAGACTGACTCCTCCCCAAGCAGCAAAACAGAAGCCCCTTCTCAGGGACATTTGTCTTTTACGCTCAGAGTGCCTGAGGCCTTAACACAGAGGCTTTACAGAACAGATTAGGATGTAATTCTGTCTTCTCCCTCACCAATATGCTCATATCTCTGTGTGCCACAGCACTCTGTGGCAACATGGCACATTCACACTCAGAAGAAGCAATAGGCACTTTTCAGACCTCAGAGTTGGTCACATGCTTCTTGCTGCCCTATCTTACTGCAGGGTCAGGCTTCCCTTCTTCCCTTAGGACTCTTCTGTAACCAATCAGCTCCTTCAGCAAAGCAACACCTGATAAAACTCCAAGTAGTGGCAATGCATCCAACATCACACAGGCCCTTGAAATGCACCCACTTAGAGCATGCCAGCACTTGGCTCACAGACCAGCACAAAGGCCTTAGCTGCCAGGCCTTGAGCCCACTTCCCTCATCTCCCAGGAGTTCAGCTGGCTGCATTCAAGGCCAGCTCACTGATAAGACAGATCTGTCAGAGAAACTTTTGCTGGCCTTGGAGCTCCTCCAGAAAAAAAACTTGAAAAAGCCACACAGTTGCTTTGAGGAGCCCCTGCTGTGAAGCTTCAGTGAATCCCTTCACTCAGGAGCAGTTTTCAAGCTGAGGTTCTCATCCTTGAGCCCCAACTGAGCTACACTGCAGCAGCATTGCAGCCACAGCTGTGCCTGGACACACAGCCTCAATGATCCAAATCCTGACCCAACCCATGGACTCACCTTCCTGATCTGAACTCCATCTTGCCTTGCTGCTTTGAACTTGCCTGGCAGGCACTGAACTGTAGCTGGCCCTGACCACTCCAGACTGATCAAGACCTTGAATTGCTTGAATCCATAGTCTTATCACTATGGATTTGTCTGGTGACCTGGACTACTGGCTGTACCTAGTTACTGCCACTGGACTTGATCTGTTCCTGTTCATGTCCTGTGGTACTTTCCCACTGCCAGTGGAAAAGACCACTACCTTTGCCTGCCTTCCTGTCACCCCTGGCTACTGGCTTTCCCTGACAGAGCAGCCAACTCTTGCTGTTCCCAACTGGTACCTGACCATCAGTAGCAACTGAGTGCTGGGGATAAAATGTGCTCCATTACCAGGAATGCAAACTCTTACAGTGGTTTGCAATGACAAATTTACTTTACTCAAAACGTTTTTTGTGTGTGTTTGGGGATTTTTTTGGACAACTGTTCACAGTTCTCCTAAATAAGAGCAGCATGTAGTCCTCTGAAATTAGTTAAAGGGAGTAAATAATTACAGAAAAGAATTTTCCAAAGAAATGCTGAGGACTTCAATCAGGAGAGGTTTTTTCTGGGAGGAAGAAGGAGAGGAAAAGAAAGCAAAACCAGGAAAGAAGGCAAGTATCACCTTCTTTTAGGACTGCAACTAAAAAAGATGACCAAAAAAACCCCAGCTGCAGCTTCAAAATGACCTAGCCAAGTATTTAAGTAGCTGAAATTACTTTACAGACACAAGGGAACAACAGCAGTGCTCAAATCCAGCTTTGGAGGGAGGCCATAATTCTCTACCTGCAAACTTCACTGCAGTGATGGAAGAAGAATGTTCATCTAGGGTTTGCTGCAGGCTATAGTCTTTCCCAGCATCCAAGACATGAATCAATCTATCCCGACTGGCTGAGGCTAAGAGCTTTAAACCTGTCAGAAAGTTAAAAAGAGTGCAAGATCATGACTTGAAAAGTCATTTTTAAAACAGCTTCCCAAGTCATCTTACGGACAAAACATTATACTGTAGCTGACTGCACAGATGGACACAAAGTAACATCCCTGAATTTCACATTATAATACTAAACAGAACAAGTGTCAATCTCAACATACAATATTCCAAAGTAAGAGAAAAAAGACTTTTTCAAAGGCTGGCTCTACTGGCCCAACACTACAAGCCTGCTCTGAAATCCAGGAGTAGCTCACCATGATAATTCTAACATACCATAGTTGGACATTCTGACTTGTTCAACATTACATTCATAGGCAAAGGGGAATCAGCTCAACTGCATTTACCTGTGTCGGGTTTGGAGTATTCCAGACATAGGATCTCGGAGTCATGGGCTTCCACCTTCAGCATTTCCTTCAGAGATTGCAACTCATATATTCTAGGACACAACATAGCTCATTTCAGTACGTTTAATGAAATTAACATGACCTGTTTCTGATTCTCATGTCTGAGCAGACTGCAATCTGCATAAGAAGGTTTATGGGATTACCTGAGAGTGCCTATCCTGTCCCCCGAGGCCAGGTGCTCCCCGCTGGGACTCACACAGACAGTGCGTATCCCCACCTTCGTATCCAGCACTTGTGCATCAGCTTTCTCTGCACTTCCTGCTGAGTTGTAATCAGTGTCCAGAAGTACCTGAGTGTTGTCATCTACATAGATGATTTTCATCAAGTCCTGGGGACACAACACACCCAGAAATATTTACTAGTTACAAAATATTAAAGCAAAGCATCTGCCTTAGAAACTGAGCTCCTGGCCAACATAAACATTTCATTGGCAATAATGCTGCAATTGGTAGGACCTCTTAGCTAGGAGCAAGCACTAAGCACCTTCATATTGTAGGATGAAAGTTTCCAGCTGTATCTCACGATCACCCTTTTCAAAAGATTCAAGCTAGAAACCAACAGCATCTCCTGCACTACTGATGAGCTCTGGGATTAGTGATTACAACATATTAGGGCACACAGCAGGAATCTGAAAGACTTCAAGGGATCATTTAAGTCAGCCTTCTGAGAAGTGACAGAAAAAGCAGGAATTTTTTCCACCTGCTTCCTGAGATCAGGGCTGCTGTGTCCACAGGTCTTCCATGATCTGAAGCAAATGTCCATATGTAATCACTGTTCTCTATGATTATGCTCCCTCTTATATAGATGAAGTGAGTGCAAGCTGTTTTCCATTCAACCCCAAACCTCTGCTTCATTTAATGCACCTTTTCCAAACAAATCTTAAATGTGGTTACACATCACAGAGATGCAGAAAAAGAGAACTAGCTCTCCTGAGCATATGGCCCTTATGGAAGAGACTAAGTTTGATGAATCCTTGGGTGGTTTATGAAAACAGCAATAGTCCCCAGGTCCATTTCAGACAAACTGTCCTTCCACCCAGTACTCCTTTCATGTTTCTTCAGGTTCATACATGTAACCAGATTTGTGCTCAGTTTACAGAGAAACCTGTGTTGACTTGGAGATCTGAAGAAATTTGGGCCTTAACCTGGGAATACCTGTGTGTGAAGAAGAGCAACCCCAAGGACAAGGAGGTGATCCAAACCTAGGATCTTACATTGCTGAGGATGTTGCGGTGCAGGGCTGTGCCGTGGATGTTGGAGCTTTCAGTGTTCCACAGACGAATGGTGTTGTCAGAAGAGCAGGTGATGAAAGAACCAGGGGGGAGGCAGGGCTGATTGTTGTCCTTCACCTCTGGATACATCTAAGGGCAGGTAAAATCAACCCCTGAATAATACTGCCTGGCATCTGGCAGTCTAGATACTGGTAGCAAGTTTCAAAACAAAATGAGACAAAAGGGTTGTCCTCTGTTTTCTAAATGTGAAAGCCAGACAGTTCTGATGAAAACCTATTTGCAGACCAGAGCTTCATACTGACTTCAAACAAATGTTCAATGAGCTTCCCTGATCACAGAAAACCTCCTTAAGAAGCATGCAACAAGCCAGTATCCTTTGTTTCTAATAGTTCAAAGAGAGCACCTCAAATCCCATACAATGACCATGCAATAACCACCTTGCACTGTTGTTTGCAGCTTTCATCTATTACTGTCCATTTATAATTCAGAAGGAAAGGGAGAGATGCAATTAATAAATAATAACAGTCCTCAACCTCTGCCCACTTTCTTTCCACTTTCCCCTTTCCTGACCACCTTTGGACATATTTCAACATATTAACAACTACATTGTTTCCTATACCTCCTTTTCTTCCCTCTGTCCCTCTGAGGGAAAGCCAGCTGGACAGACTGGAAGATGACAGACACTTGAGAGGCTATTTCCACATGTTCTGGTGAATATGTTAAGGAGGATCAGAGTTCAGACTATCACTGTTTCATGTTTTTTTGAAGCACTTGCTCACCACAGATCTCAAGCAAATTTTTTGAGGTCAGCAATAATCTCTCGTGCATTTTCTAAGAGGAGGCTCTGTATTCCGCTTTGTTCAATTCTGCTCCTTCTCCCACCTCTCACCTTTTAATGGTGAGATTTTTTTTTTTCAGTAGCACACTGCATCTCACACATTTGGTCAGCCATTGCAGTGCAACCAAAGAACTGTTCCCAGGCCCAGTAGCAAACACACCAACTACAGGTGAAAATTTGAGTCAATTCTTTCCCTCTACAGTAAGTGTTTGCATTCAAATTTGGCAGCTCGTCTGATGACTTTCTCAGCTGCAACTCACAATCCAACACCTGTGTCTGCAGACAACATACCTCAATGTTCCACACACAGGAAGAGTGATACAAAGCAGAGTACACCTTGCCCACTTTCTTCGGGTCTTTGACATCCCACACATACAGGCTGTGGTCATTGTATACACAGGAAAGCCACTGGTTGGTGGGATCAAAGGTCAAGGCAATCGTGTCTGGATACTTCGCATCAGCCACACCAGAGAAAAGACGGCTGCACAAAGAGAGAACAACAGCCTGGTTAACTTGTGCTCTCTAGGAGTCAGAGCAAGGAGCTCAAACAGGAGAGCTCAGACTCTCCACAGGGCACTGTTGAGGTGAACAACACACTGTGGCATATATAGATGGAGAGAGCAGCTGGGCAGGAAGACCTGTGTCTTGAACAACCAGAGTCCCAAAAGAAGTCTCAAAGTCCCATTGCAAAAGTCTTTCTCCTTGCCATCCAACTCAGAGTGCCACCAGAGGTGACTGATTTTCCCTGAAGGAGGACCAAACAGGACACTTGATCATTACTGGAAATCATCATAATTTCCCCTGCATAATCATGTGGTAAAATCCAAGTCAAATAATCTCAAAACAAAGGGAAGGGAGAGTATCATTTTTGGTGGGTACTATATTTTGTTTACTGATAGCAGGAACTGCTCTTGCCAAGTAGAAGAACAAGCACTGCACTCAAAAGACAGGAGCACATCAACACGAGGGACAAAGGAATGGTTAATTTCAGTGGCCACTTGCCTGACCTGCTTCCCTTCCACCCCTGCCCCACACACAGGCCAGTGTGGTGCTGTTTGCAGCAGCTTGTGAGATGAGCAGCTGCAGATGGGTACTGTCCTTTCTAGTTAGGCAAGCTCTCTGATGGTAACTTAGAAAGGAACTCTGCAGAGCCAGTGAACACCTCTTTGCCCAGGTGTGGCCCAAGATCACGTGGCCATGTGAACCCTGTATCTCCTCTACAGGGGCTCTCTGTTCAATCCTGCTGCCATGCACGCAAAGGAGCTCTCTGTTGCCCTGAGGTGAACTCAGCCATCCCACACGTCTGCTAATGATATTGAGCAAGGTAATTATAGCCAGAGTGCCAGGGTGTTGAGAACTGGTAATTTTAAAGCACCAATGAAGTCAAAGTGCACGTAGCACACCAAACAACTGAAGCCCTGCTTCTGCACTTGCAAAGATTTGAGGGCTGGAAGAGCATAGCCCAAATTCCACTGAAAAATCAAGTAATTGATACAGTTGTGGGCAGTTCACTGCAGGCAACTGGCATCCCACAGAGAGACTCTGGCATGCTTGGGAACATAAAGAGTCCTGTGTTTTAAAGCTTCTTTGGAAGTAATAAATTAATTTTAAAATGTTGTTAGATTGTAATCAGCACTACAAATACATATTTAAGATTCATACAAATATTTCTGCTTAAATGATGCGTGAGAACAGCAGAGTTTTTCAAAAGGTCCACGTATACAACTGCTTGATTTTAGCACTACCAGAAACTGTTTACATTTTAAACTGAGAGAGTTCCTTTTCCAGCTCCCTTACTGGAACATCATTATCTCTCACTTATCTTCTGGAGGAGGATTACACAGTTCATTGTTTGAACCTTTACCTGAAGTTCCCAAGAAAAGTTTAGAGCATATATCTGTGGACATGGAGACTCCAGATATCCAGTGGCATAATGGCTGGTGGATTCATACCGTTTTTAGATTTCTTTCCCCACTAGAGACAGAAGTGAAAGAGGGCAACAGAAGAAGACTGGGAAAGCCTCCAGCCAGGACTGGCAAACAGCCTCTGCAAGAGGCAGACTGAACTGCATAGAAATCACATTACTCACCTCAAAAGGTAAGAAATAGAAAGTCAAGGCAGAAGATACTGGAGCAAGGTAGGAAAAAAAGACAGCAGAATGCACAAGATGGAGGGAGAAGAAATATTACAGACAGTAGTAGATTTAAGTCTATAAAAGATTGCAAGAGAGCCTTTGAGAAAATGCCCCATGAGAGCATGGGCATCTCTTAGCAACATCATTGCTATGGAGGAGAGTGATAAGCAAAGGATGTGCCATGGTACAGAAACAACCAAAGCGTGCCACAGCATCTTGTGCCCTCTGCTGCCTGCTCATAGCAACCAATGCCGAAAGGCCACCAGACCTGAGCAACCCCAGGGAGATGAGGAGCAAGATAAGCTGTGTGCTCCAGCAACCAGGTTTGGGCTATAGTCCAGTCATACAGGGCAAGGCTGCAACAGCTCAGAGAGATCTGCAACAGGCTGCCAATTTTAATCCATAAGAAGAGCATGCTCCAGATGGCAAAGGTCTGGGGAACAGTTCTAACCCCCACAAGCCTCCCTTGCTCCCTTCCACCCTTCTCCACAGTACCTGGCCTCAGTCACACTTGCGATGTCTGTTCCCAGGAAGTGTGGCTTCGGCAGAGTGGTGACAAAGTGAAGGTTCAGAGGGTTAAAAATCCGCACGGTGCCGTCAGCGCAGCCACAGAAGATGTAGTCATGATTCACAGAGATGCAGTTTGCCACAGTGGTCTGAGGAGGACACAGCACATGAGAGGGCAAATGAGAAATGTGCTCTCACATCAAAGGTCACCAGACACACGACAGGGAGAACAGCAAATTGACAGACAAAGGAGTCATGGTCAGAAGAGCTGTAGTGAAGTCAAGCCCTGGGAGTAAGGAAAAGCCTAAAAATTCATTTTTCCTTTCTGAAGAATTTTCCAGCCAAGGTCCACTGCAGATCCCAAGTAGTTAGAAAAAAGCCCAGTTTCTCTGCCACCCACTATGATAGGAGGTCAGCAGAGCCACACATTTGCTCCAGCTGAGTCCTACTCTGAACATTGCTTTTGTTCCTGTGACATTCAACACCACTGGCAGGCAAGCAGCACCTCACCCTGTACTAGCACAACAACACATTACCTGTCAGGAGGAGATAAGAAACAGAACAAAATGGATTTTTTTCCCCTCCCTTTGGGATCTGTACAAATGGCAGAAAATGGCACAAAATGGAGTGTGGTGAAAAGGGGATGAGTTCAATGCAAAAAGTTTTTTCAACTTACTGTGAAGCTGTCTGTATTCTGAGCGAGAGTGAAAGGCAGATTTTAGAGAGGAAAGGAAAGGAAAGAAAAGAAGAGGCATTTCACTTGAGTGAAAGCGTGGACAGACTTTTCCCCTTGATTTTAATACACTGGATCCTTTCAGGTGGGCATGTTACATTTAATTGAAAGGAAAACAAGCATGATCAAATTCTTACCTATGGGCCAACCTAGTGTTTAGAATAGCCAAATCAACTAGCACCTTGGGAACCTGCATTTGAGATGCACAAGCCAAGTAAGACACTGCAGAGTGGACAGAAATCAGAATCCTTCTAAAACTCCTACTTGGCCAGGCCAAGGCAGGAGGGACCATACAGGAGTTGCCATAAGGACATTGCTTTGCCAGTAGAGCAGTCACTGCAATGCTGAGACATGAGAATGAAAGAGCCTCAATGATTAATAAAATCCCTTTGCCAAGAAATAACACTATTTTTGCCTGGCCTTCCAGAGTAAATCACAGGGTGGCAGAGGCACAATTACTTTCACTGCTGGTGGTCAGCTTGTACCTCTGAGTGCCCTTATTATTTGTTGCTCCTGCTCTGCTTCAGCAGGCACAAATACTGCAGAATAGAAGGATGTAAAACTCACCCTCAGCTCCACCCACTTGTCTAGCAGCCTTTTTTCATTGAATTCACAGAGCAGGCCTGAGGATGTGATACAGAAAGTGCTGTCAGCTTTTTTGCCCCTTCCACAAGCCACGTCCGCAAAGAAATTGTTCCTCAGTTCTCCAAGCAATCCCGAGCGACCCAGCAAGGGGACTGTGGCATTGACCTGCCAACAGAAAACACTTTGTTAGAAATTCAGCAAGGCACTTCAGGCAGACAGTGATTTTTTTAGAACATCAACCTCTGAGTGCTGAAGAGATTCAAACAAAGAACAGTCAACAGCCTACAAGGAGAGGTTTTACTTGTTCATGTTTACAACTGTTCATGAGCGCACAGAAAAATCACAATAGGTGGATTCTGCCCCCAGAGAATAACAGAACAGCTAAAAGTTTAAACACTTTGGTTGATGCTTCAAAACTACACTCACAACCTGCTGGGATGCTTATACCAATGTCAAATAGCTCTCCCTACCTCTGTGCTCCAAGGGGTTAAATGACTGCAGCTCTTTTCTAGTTTGTTTGTCCTTCAGTATATGTGACTAGTAAAGAATAAGCATGCTTCTATGCAACTCCAGGAGCCACAGCTCTACCTCAGTGCAGGACAAGACAAGCTTTTGGTGTTATCAGCCCATGGGGAGACTGAGACTTGAGAGCCAGGGGTGGAAGGCTATCCTTGCATCCCAGCAAAATCAAAAAGTTCTCACTTCCCACAGGTCACTGGGGAAAATCCACCCTGCTCTAAGATGGAAACGCCTGTTTACAGTTTGACCTTGATGCACTTTCTCTCACCTTGGAGGTTTTGCTGTCGTCCAGGTACCAGAACTTGATATGTCGATTTCCAGCAGTGACAAAGTAACTGCAGTCCTCTGAGAATGACACTGCTGTCACTTTACTTGAGACTTTGTTGGCTGCCACTACAATGTTTTTCTGGAAACATAATTGTTTAGATTACTTAATTTCTTTGCTCAGAAGCAAAGGAAACTAATTTCAGTTACAGGCACATATCCAGTACAAGCACTGCAGCAGGGAAAAGATGAGGCCCAAACTATTCCCCATTCACAACCTCCATATACAACCTCCCTAGCATTAGCTGGGAACATTGATTTGGCAGACAGTACAATTCACATTTATATTCAATTCCTCTTCCACATTGACTATGATCAAGAACAAATCAGAAGGCACTAGTGCCTGCAGGAACTTGGTGTCTGAGCCATGACAAACATGTTGGTTTCACAATCACCAGAAGCTCAGAGCAAACCCATTTCCCTTCCTAAACAGCAAATGCAGATGTAGGCCACCACAGGGAAGAACTCTCCCAGCCCCCAGGCAGCAGTGAGGGCACGGCACTCAAGATCAGGAATAGGTACTTTTCACAGAGAAGACAGTACTGGTTCTTCCATAAATTCTCCCTTCTCTTTAAACACATTATACTTTATCAAAGAAACCAAAATACACGAAGACCATGCTTGTACTGGAAGAGAAAAAGCAAAACGTGTTATACCTCAAATGTGCACCTCAAAATGTCAAAGAGTTTGGGAAAGGAAGAAAAAGACACTGGGACAGAAAACAGGATGGACACTGCCCAAGCTGAATGGCCAGATAGCAGGAGCTCCCTGTTCACAGTGTCATTGCTCAGTTTTCCTCCCCCTGCCTTCCCCAGATAGAAGTGAGAATAAAAAAGTTTTCTGCTCTGTTGTGGGTTTGCAAGCATGCAGCACATGGCTGACAACAGTGCACTCCTTTTTGTTCTTGCTGTGTTTCCTTTACCCTTCCCTTCAGGGCTTCAGTTGCTCCCAGTCTTCCAGACACAATTCCCTCAGCACACAAACCACACCACTCCAAGGGCCCCACTGGACTGTGTGCTGACAGAACTGAAGAAACCAGCACCAGAGGAGTCTAGCCTGCTGCACCATCACCGTGGAGGATCCCCCAAACCAGAATGAAGGAAAAGCAAGTGGGACAGCAATTCTAACGTCTTTCAAGACAGTGCACAGAGAAAAGCTTCGGACCCTTGCAGACCTCAGCATCTGGATCATTGCTATGGTCTTTCTTTAGGGAAGCAAGGGAATCCTACAGACAATATGGATTTTCTTTTCCATCACAGTCAAATTACTAGGTCTATCTAGTCAGGAAAAACAGGGTAATCCGAGCAGCAGCACAGAGGATAGACAGGTTGTGGTTAAAAGTGCAGGAAAATGCTTCAGGAGAGCTGAATTCTCAGTCTTCATTGACTTGGGTCAGGTAAAGTATCTCTAGTTTTGGTGTCCAGCCTGCAAAATAAAGGCCAGCTGGACCTCCCATCACAATCTGGAACATAAGCTGAAAGTGTGTGTTCCTCAGCACAGAAGAGTCAGACAGTCCTTACCTCACAAGTTCTCATGTCCACAATTATACAGTGAACAAAAAAACCTGCATAAGCAAGGAAAACAAAACTGCTTGTACTGTTCCACAAATGCCATACATTGTGACCCTGTCCAAGTCACTACTTTCATTTGTGTAACTAGAAAGAATCCAAAGGCTGAGCACTCAATTTTCAACACAGACGTAACACTTAGGTTCTCTCACTACACACAGTTCAGCCATACGAAAAAATAGCACCGTCAAACTTCAGCTCATACAGAGGACAACTAACAGTGAGATCTTAAATTACAGCACAGGAAATGTGATGAAGAGAGTAACATACTAAATGAGTATGGACTTACAAACTACGAGAGAACAGAAGGCTCTGGGGAGACCTTATAGTGGGCCAGTACCTAGAGGAGGCCTACAGGAAACATGCGGAGGGACTCTTCATCAGGAAGTGTAGTGATTGGGCAAGGGGTAATGGTTTTAAACTGAAAGAGGGTAGATTTAGATTAGTTATTGGGAAGAAATTCTTTACTGGGAGGGTGGTGAGGCACCAGAGCAGCCTGCCCAGAAAAGTTATGGATGCTCCATCCCCAGAAATGTTCAAGGCCAGATTTGACAGGCCTTTGACGGGGTTTCCACCTGGTCTAGTGGAAGGTATCCCTGCGCATGGCAGGGGGATTTGAACTAGGTAATCTTTAGGGTCCCTTCCAACCCAAACCATTCTATGATTCTATGATCCTGTGAGATTTAACAGATGCATTGATTTTTTTTTCTTAAATCATATCTCTTTTAGAGAGGGCTACAGGACTTGAAGAGGTAGCAGGAGCATCTATTAATACAGAGGACCCCTAGCCTACTAAAAATAAATGTTTATTTTCTTATCTACAAACAACAAATGCTTAAATGTTTACTAGAGGATAAGACACAGGCTTTGTTTCTACCAAGTGTTGCCTCAAGCCAGTGACAGGCAGAGTGACTTTCCTCAGCTTTCACCCATTATGAATTCCTATGTTCCCTTTCTCACCCATCAAGGATAGGATCAGAGTATCACAAACTTTGACATAAAAAAAATCAAAACAAGCCAAGAGCATCCACTACACTACAAAAGAAATCTCTGTCCGATGAGAGTTTCCTTCCTTAACCTCATAAATTAGTTTTTAATAAGCCTCTAAAAAAGCACAATGGTTTGGCAAGGTTTCAAAGTCCAGGCTTTTCTGGCTGGACAGCAAAATGTCACACATCTCCAAGCATAAAGAATATCCCTTCATGGAAATTACTTAGACCTTCCCTAAGGGACCATAGTTTCTCTCATGTCCAAATTTGTCTGTGTCATGAATGTCAAAAACCAAACCAAAACTACAGAATTAAAAAAGGCAGAAAGCAAGATGGAACTGAAATAGTTTACAGTTAGACTGGAAGCTCTTTTTAATTTAGCAACACCTTGTGGTCCACCCAACCCCCTAGAAAACTTACCTTCCATGACCACACGTTGACAATCATGTCATGCTGGTACCCCACTGAAACAATGTACTTGGAGCTGGGGGAGAAGGCCACACAGGCCACACCGTACTTGTGCTCCTGGAGCTCAGCCACCTGGGTTCGCTCAGCCACATCCCACACCCGAACTGCTGGCATGTGCCCGCTCTGGAAGGGACAAGAACACACACAGAACAGGAAATGTAACCCCAAGGTCAGTTCTGACAGATTTGAGCATGAAAATGTGCAGGAGCTTGGAAAAAGATGTCTAGATGGTGCACTCACAATAGGTTTAGAGATTCCATTGATTCTTTAAAGCCCAGGTTGAGACTAACAACCTAAGGAGTATATGCATTTCAACAGGTGTGCAAATTAATACCACCTCCCCTGTTTTAATCTTTTTCTTATGCTACTCACAAAATGCTAGTCCCTGTTCTAGCCAGGGACTAGAACAATACTTTCGATGCACATCCCTGGTCTTTGTAATGGGAACTTACAGCCTGCTTGTGAAAAGGATTATAATAGATTGTTATCCTTAGACTCAGTGAACCAAAAGCCCTCACATCCTCTGTTCCTAACACAACATGGACATCTGAGATATCAAGCCAGGCCCTGCCATACAAAAACATGACATGGCTGTCGTGGGAACTCACACACCATCTGAGGGAAGCCTCTGAGGGACTAGCAGCATCTTTTCTGTCACAAGGGAACACATGGACACATTCTGCCCAAAAGAGTACAGGCAGGGTAATGTCAGAGAAAAAGGCATGGCGGGAACAGCGCCTCTGGTTTTATGTTTGTTCTCCAGAGAAACAGAAGTGTCAATTCAGCACTTTCTGCCAGACAAATCTGTTCTTTTGTTTAATTGTTTGTTATTAAGCCAAATTAAAACAAGGCGCGCAAGATGAGCTGAAACGCTGGCCAAAAAATGTGCTTGATGGGCAAATCTTACTCAAGTAACTGCTCATGATTTCACATTGAAGTCTGTCAAAACAGTAGCTTGTAAGATAACATATCCATGGCAACATGGCAGAACGGTACCTTTTTGATTAGTTTTAAGTTAGTCATTTGATTGTGTGGGCGAGGCAAGCCTCATCACAAGTAAAAGTCAAAGCTTTAAAAGCTTAAAACTGTGCATGTTTTAATTGCCTTGTTCAAAAGCTCTGCTAAGCAACTGCTTGTGGCCTGGAAAAGTGCCATGATGAGATTTAACTGCAGTTGGTACGGTTCTCCCTCCTGCAACGCAGAGCTCAGGTCTCAAGGTGGCTGGCAAGATGTTACAATGAGCTGAATCAGCTGCTCTTCAAAACAACTGCTATACTTAAACACATGCACACATATAAATATTTCCCAGTACCTTAGCATACACCCCAAGACCTTAACAAACTGAATTTGCATTTCATCTTTTAAGAAATGCTCACCAAAAGGGAGCTCTGTGTGACCCCCCATGGACAAGGACTCTACAACTCCATGGGGAGAAATAAAAAATAATAATTAAAAAGAGGAAAAAAAAGGAGTTTTCTTATGAATTGGAAATATGTAAAAGACATTTAATATGTATGGCAGCCAAGGATTAACCTCCATGTTCTTCTCCCTGAAAAGCCAGTCATGCAGAAAACTAAGGTGTTTTTAGGCAGAATTAGCATAAGGCAGCTAAAAGGGAGCTTGACAAAGTGAACTCAGAAAGCATTTCCCTATGGGACAAAGGTTGAGCTAAGACACGACTGCTGACACCAGCAGGGGACACTGCTACACTAAGCAATAATTCAAATGTCAGACACGTGGGAGGATACTGAAAAAAAGAAATGGTTTTACAACAGGGCAAGAGGAGACATGTTTTGCAACAAGGGAAAAACAAACAACAAAAACAACACAAAAACCCAAAATAACCCCCACAACAACAAGAATAACAACAAAACCCCCACAAACTTAGAATATAACTGGAACAACTTTTTTTTTTTTTTTTTAATAATTTGAATTTGCCATTTAGCCCAATGAATTGTCAAACAGGAAAGTTTGTTAGTAAAAAAAGTACCCACTTCATTTTTTACCATTTTTCTTACCCCACATGAAAAGAATCGAGCACCGGAAATTTTTTTTAAAAAAGGAAAATCAAAGAAGGCACCAGAATCATCAGAACTGAATACTATGGAGAAAATATATCTATTAGAATTTTATATAATTATTATTAAAATATATATTAGAATTTTAATATAAAGGGGTTTTATTGTATTAAGATTTCTAGAGAGTAAGGAGGCATTAAAACATATTACAGCTATAAAACCTCAGGTTTTCACTAAAAAGGTAATGACAACATCTAATGATGGAAAATTTATGCTTTTTCTGTGTCATGGTAGCCTCCATCTAAAAAAACTCACTCTTGTTTCTACCCTTGGTCTGATCCATACAGGATCCAGGCCCAGCTTTGGAGCCACCCAGTGACATGACAGCTGCCATCACGGTGACCACACTAGGGACCTCTGGAGCAAACAGTCTCCACCTTGACAGCTCCAGCACAGCACAGTGACACTCTTCTCCTCCCTGTGGCTGAGGCTCAGGAGGAGACCTATCTCACACATGCTCCCTCCCCATCTCTAAGAGAGGCACAGGGACTAGTGGTAAACTGCCATTAATCACACTCAGGAGCAAACCCAGCCCAACCATATGGAGGTCAGCATTTCTGTGGATTTTTAACATTCAGCAATTCCAGCCTCATGACACAGCCCATGTCTTGAACTTCTAATGCAGAACAGACACACACTGCACTCATCCTTATTCTCCCCCTTGGGCATGTTGGGAAAGAGGAAGCAATTGTTGCCCCTAGCCAAACAAACAATGCCAAACCACAGGCACCAGCATCTTCTGTGACTATTCCTAAAACTCCACTCCACATGCAGTTTTCATTTTTTTCGCAACACTGTTACTGGCTTCAGTTACTTCCTGAAATCCTAAAGGGACAATGCTTAGCTCAGGCTGAGATTCAGGACCATCTGAGTACTCTTCATTGATGCTAGAGTAGAACCATGCTGTGCGTCCTTTCACTTATTTTCACTCTACCTTCAGCCCACGGGTGCCACCCCAGAAGACCCAAGCCCCAAGCTGAAAAACTCCCAGCAGGAGCACCCAGAGCCACCTGTAAGCCAGCAGGTCCACTGAACAGTGAGGCAACACTGAAACTTATTTCTCTGTGTGAAAGCAGCTCATTTCTTCTAAGCCCCTCTGCCCTGCTTCACAATGCAACAGACAATGCGCCCTCTCTCCTCTCATACTTACCTCTCCTGTAACCAAATATTTTCCATCTGGAGAGAAAGCAAGAGCTGTAATTGTTTTCCTAAAACAGAGAAAATAACACTGAGAAACATTTCCAACATGTGACTTCATTTCAATACATCATGACTGGGGAGTAGGTTGGGATGAACTGAAAAGACACTACAGACACCCATAATAGCCTGACATAATGGTTTTGCTTTGCCATGGGGATTCCCTGCTGCCCAAGTGTCAAGCAGCAGCTTACAGCAGCAGAAAAGTTCCAAAAGTTGAGGTTCATCACTGCACCTTTATTGCAGGTGCTGGACCATGTTCCACTGCTGGCTTCGATAATAAGGTCTTCTTTTTAGGTGGAGAAAAAAAAAAGTCAGATACCATGGAGCTGTAGTAAGATCTCCTTCACATCATGACCATTCCTCTTGGCATCACAATGTTTATGAGGTGATACTTTATCAGCAACAGCACCTCACATGAGATGGAGCTGGAGTCAAAGCAGCAGGCAGCCTGTCCCCAAGGCAATTCTTTACCAAGGGGAATTAGCCTGGAGCAACAGCAGCTCCTGCACTTCAGTCAAGCCATTAAAGTCTTGAATGCACCTCTCACAGAAAGCAAGTCCAGCTTAAAGCTTTACTCACCTGGAGCTGTTTAGAATATGGTGTTGCTTATTTTTTCTAGGGTTGAACAGCACAACAACACACCTAGATGGAGGAAACAGAAAAACAAAAAAAGATTACATCACCACATGCATAAAGATAACCTAAGAGCTACCCTTGCTGGAAAAGCAAAAAAAAAGCAGCAAAATAGCCACAAAAAGCTGTTTTATCCCCTAATATCAGACTGAGCTGAGGTTAACTAGAAAACACAAAGCAAAAGAACAGTCCAGAGGGAAACCATAAGTGTCTCCAAGTTGAGTACCATTTGCTATCATCATAAATAATTATCTTTCCAGCCTCCAGGAGCCCTGAGTCTGATTGTTCAAGCTGGACAGAAAGGTTGACCATGAAAGCTGGTGCAACAGTCCTAATGGATTACGTCCCCTGCCATAAAAGTGACCCTGTGTACTGGGCACCAAACCAGCCTGTCTGGTGTAAGAACAAGAAGGTAAGGAAGAAGGAAAGAGGGGATATTTTGGAAAAGATTTGGGGGGGGGAATGAAGGGGAAGTAAAGGCACTAAATTTCTGTGCCTGACCTTAACAATAGACAGGACAGAAACCACTGAGCATAGCACATAAGTGACTGGTCAGTTGAGAAGTGAGACATATGATGCCAAAAAATGATTGACCCAAGAAGTCTATCTGCATAAACAACTTGCTCAGGGGCCTTGCAGATATCTCTCAGTAAGATGAACTGCAAAAGCAAGCAATATTAAGCTCCTGGTAAGCAATATAATCACCTCCACTGGGAGCAAAACACCTCTATTGCTGATGGGGGGGGGGAAGGAAGGAGAAGAGGCCCCATCTCCCACTACTCTTGCCCACAGCACATTGCCTCTGTGCCTCAGTCCACCACAACTAGACCTACAGCAGTCACAGGTACTGCAGCCTTCCCCACTCTCCACAAACACCCTGTACACCATTTTTAAATCTTCACGTAACAGCATTTGTCTCGTAGCTGAGCACAGTAACAACCAGTAACAGAAAATGCTGCTATGGGAATAAAAGACAGAGTAACAATTGCTCTGATGACCTTGTGCCCTATTTTTCACTTCACCTCTGAAGCAGAAACTGTGGGTTTTACCTGTCCCTCTACAAGAACACACTGCTGAAGTTTGGAGAGTCCCAGCTCCTCCTTTGCTGCAGTGTCAGGGGAGCCCTGCAGGATATCCCTGCTCCGCCGCCAGCAGCCTTTGCTGCGCTGGGGATTTCACCCACGCCGTCGTGCTGGGGCTTGCTTACAACACATGCCAGGCTACAGACATCAATCACAGGGAGGAGAAACATGCAGGAAATGCAGAAGTGGAGGAGTTGGCCTGGAGAAGAGGAGTTGGCCTGGAACAGCCAAGCAGAAGGACAAAAGCTGAGGCATCACAGAAATCCACTGCAGAACCTCACCTACAGACCTCACCAACATTTCAAGATAGGCAGCACACAATCATGCACAGGGCAAAGCACACCTTGGCACCATGCTGCCTAGAACAAGAGCTGCATCCTTCCAGGCCCCACTCCACAACCCCAGCAGCAGGCAGGGCTTGGAGGGTTACAGGCATAGCTAAGGGTTGACAGGGCCCTGCAATGTCTCTGGCATCTCCTCACCTAGCCCTGGCAGGTGACCTTTCCCTTGGTCTGACCAGGCTACACTGCCAGAAGCAGTGTAAATTTTGAAATGGAAAAGAGAGCAGGAAAGAGGAGTGACACACCAATACCTTGAGCTGAGAGTCCTTGGCTGAAGCTGTCACACTCCATTAACATTACTAGCTCAAAGCCAGCATCAAAGCACCAAGGATGCACAGGATATGCCCTCCCCTCCTTTAGACTACTTTACTCCTCTCCAGCCAGGCCATTTCACCCACCCCTATCCACTCATGCCTTACCCTGAAGGCCAAGGCAATAAAGGCACCAAACTTTCTCGACAGTTAAAAGGCAGATGGCCATGGCTGGAGATGTAACCTTGTGGAAGAGCAGAGAAAGTGTAGGTAAGCAGTTTGTTCAGACCAGGATTGATCCTTTTGCACTTTTTACCCTGGCGAACCAAACTGAAGAGTTTCAAGTCAAAGCTATGCTACATATTTCTGAGGGATTAGTGCAAAGAAGCAGGTGGTTTGTGATCCACTAACAAGTCAGGGAAGGTTAAGCCTTGCAAATCACAAGATATGAAATAGGAAGTTAGCAGATGTGAAAATCTATCTAATCCCAAGCTTCCAGCTAATCAGAAAACAAAGCAAAACCCCATTATGTGGAGTTGGATAGGGTTAATGGACCAAAATCCTGCAGAGTTACAACAAGGAAGAATTGTGCTTAAAATAATCTTCAACAAACCAGAAAGAATAAAGGGAAGACATGAAATCTTGGCAAAGACTTTCCTATGCAGCTCTTAAATTTAGGTTTCTATTTTATTGTGAGGAACTCAGCAGAGAAACCGGACTTCAGAGAAGTGAACACAGTTTAAAAAACAGAGGAAAAATATAAAATGTAACCCATGGTCTTCAAACCAGGCAAGCAGACAAACCACTTCCTAGAATAGTGTAGTGAGCCACAAAGGTCCAGGGCTTTGCCATTATCAACTTACAGGACAGAACTTTTGGCCACTTACAATCCTGAATTTTAGCTCAGTGGCACCCCAGAACAGGCTGTCTGCCAGCAGGCTTCCTTCCCCCTCCCCAGACCTCGGCCAAGTCCAGTGCCTACAGGGAAGGTAAGAGCCACCACCCAGCTCACAAACCAAGGCAAATCAACAAACCACTCCAAGAGCCACACAGCCTCTAGTACCAGAGCAGCCATCACAAATACGGATATTTTAACTTTATCTTAAGACAACCCTATGCTTGATTCACTCAGTTTGACCCATAATTAACAAACACTGTCTGGAGGGGCAGGGGGATAAATCACAGTATCTCCTTACTGGTGAGGAACCATTGATTCATACCATGAAATAGTAATTTTAACTCATAAGCTCAGCAAAAGATTTGTCAGTTAATAATTAACATAACTTACTAATTAGTTATGACCTTCTTGCCAACAAAGCCATTTAGCCAGGATTAACTAGTCTTCTGAACTTGCTTTCTTAAATTAACTGCTACCCAACAAAAGCTACCCTACTGCAATGCTGTCCCATACTGATTTTCCACCATTCCTCTGCTGTCTGCCACACATAAGGGCAATGAAGACTTCAGCCAACTCCAAGGACACCCTACTCAGCAAGATGGCAAACCACAAACCATCAGTCATACAGTGGGGCACAGATACTGTTCTGGGAGTCAGGAGCATCCAAGTTTGAAAACCGGCTCCCTCTCAAAATGCTTGGGAAGGTTCCTAGTCCATTCCATTCTAGAGAGCACACTTGCACCACAGGCAGAAACTATTTCTAGTTCTTTAATCTCTTCAGAGTGTTCAGAAAACGGCCTCAAGTTGTATCAGGGAGGTTTAGATTGCATATTAGGAAATATTTTTTCACAGAAAAGCTTGTCAAGCACTGGAACAGGCTGCCCAAGGACATAGTTCAATTGCCATCTCCAGAGGTATTTAAAAGACATGTAGATGTGGCATGCAGGGGCATGGTTTAGTGGTGACTTGGCAGTGTTAGGTTAATGGTCCACGATCTCAGGTTCTTTTACAACCTAAGCAATTCAATGACACAGGGTGGCCTCCATTGCCTGCTCAGACACTCACAGCTCAGCTCGGTCCAGCAGAACCTGCAGCGGCTCCCTAAACAAGTTCGTTCAGAGCCCAGTAATACTCTGGGCATGCTCCATTTTAGCAAAGGAAATCAGTCTAGAAAAATGAATGGAATGGAAACACTGGATGATCAGGTTGCTGACCCACCTACTCCACACTGCCTCCTAATCCAGTAAGGCTATCAAGCCCTCAAGAGAGTCAAAGTATCTACTCCTTTCCATTTATGCTTGCTTTAATCTTACAGTAGTTAAAATAATAAAAATAACTGCCATGGAAAATTAATTGCATCAAAGAGCATACACCCATCTAACCATCCTCCACCTTTGTCTCCTCCTTTGTAAGACTGCATTCAGAATTTTACAGCCAGAGGGATAGGAAAGGATGCATGGTAAGAGAGCACTGATCTTTTCATCCACAGCTTCCAGCTGTGCACGTAGACAAAGCAAAGTACTTCAAACCCAAAGTTCCACAATGGTCACATCACCTGTTCCACACACTCCACCCCTTTCCCAAACTGAAGCTTTCGAAACAAATTCAAGTTCTCAAGACACCTTTGTCTGAAGAGATATTTTTGAATGCTAGTACCAACATGCAAACTAAGGCTAGCTCCAGAAACACCTCAGATGAGACCTACAGAGCCTGGCACACATTAGCTGTCGAGAACATCAACATTGTTAGCACTCTTGTTTCTGCACAAACCCTACCTCCTCTGCACCTGCAGGCAGAGCTTGATGATCACAGCACCTTTTTAATCCACAAGTATATTCTGATTTCCAAGACATTTATAGAAACTATTCACTACTGTATGGATTACTGCTGTACAAACCATATATCAGCCAGCTGAGATCAAGTGTCCCGTCTGTTTGCATGCTGGTTCCTGCAGAGGCTGTTGGCAATGGCACACATATTTAAAGGTATTATTTCTAGGTCTATGGTGCCACCTTACAACCTTTAAGTACACCTTCCTGATGCAAGCAGCTTTTATAAACAGCTTGGCTGGGGAATCTTTCCCAGTATGCATCTTTCTTGTGGGACATTCAGGTAACATAAGGGAAGGACAGAATTAGCTCTCACAGCAGTATCAAAGGTTTTTACAGACAACATGAGCACTGTCCATCAGGGAGCCAACAAGAAAGGTTCCTTGCAGAGCTTTCCAAACCTCCATGAAGGCACTATCTTGTACGTTCACAACTGTGCATCATATACGCAGACAAAAAACAGGGAGGGAGGGAGAGGAAAAAAGGGGCTGGGCAGGGAATGTCACAGTAGTTTCCACTGGCTCCAGCAAAAGCAAAAAGACCCACAAAATATAAAAAATAAGCAATTATCCTAAGCTAAATATAGTAGCAGTAATGAAGAGGAATCAGACATCAGTATCACATTTACACAAAGTATCTGACTCACTAAGTCAGCAGCAGTGGGTCACTCCATGCAGCTCCCCCCACCTTTACTTCTGACTTTTCTTCTATTGGCATCACTTCTGCACTTACCAAAATCATAGGTTCTGGGCGTTCTACTCTTCTCATTGTCCTGCTGTTTCCCAGAACATCCCTCTATTACCAGCTGCCTTACCCCAGCCATCTCCTTCCTCACCCTTCTTCAGCAAGCTGACAAAAAACAAATTTCTGCAGAAGTGTTTTCCCCTTTCCTTCCTCTGTAAGTCCCCCTTCCAAGGGATTTGGGAAAATTAAAAGGCTGCAATAGCACTCCTTTCCAAGCTACCAACCAGCTCAGCATTGCGCTATCTCATGGGACACATGACTGTAGGCAAAGTTCGTGTGTCAAGTCCTCCTCTTCCAAATGCATGGAGCCTCTGCTATAAAGAGGATGCTGTACAGAGGAAAGAAAACTTCATTAAGACATCAAAACAAACATTAGCTTTCTTTTTCCCCCCACAATATACTTCTTTCATGCCACTGCAAGAATAAATGAAAAGAGCAAACAGTCTCGTCGCTTCAAAATTGGTCCATTTCTCAATTTCTGGCTCATACTTTGCTCCCTTCCCCCCACCCAAAGCTATTCAAATGAGAGTGCAATAGCTTCCTATGCACTAAATGCATGGGAAAAAAAAAGACTTTGATAAGAACAAAATCTTTTTTACACTGCATTGGTTGCCTAGGGAAGCTTGATCAGAGCAAAGCAGTGTCTATAGAAGCTGGTGTTAATTTTCTATGTGGCAATTCTTCCTGCCAAAGAGCTTCTTTAATTCACAGCCAGTACTGGGAGAGGGTTAACAGTGATGAGAGGATGTGCACACTGACTGTATAACTGAATAGGTATTTTCA
Organism: Dicrurus megarhynchus; assembly: GCA_013399195.1. NCBI lineage: Eukaryota > Metazoa > Chordata > Aves > Passeriformes > Dicruridae > Dicrurus > Dicrurus megarhynchus. Next base: position 513,317 of record VXAD01002020.1, read on the forward strand.
TGCAAACTGTATTAATTACATGTATGCTGAGAAGAAAGATCTATCTGTTGAGAGGTTAAGAGCTGGGTGTCACTGCCTGAGCAGAAAAGCCTCCAGAGCTGCCTGTACCAATCCATGATAGAGAGAACTAAAAAGGTGGGAGCCTGAGAGTGCAGCTAAATTCACACTTCAGAAACCAGTGCAGGCTAATGAAAAGCCAAGAATAGTGAACAAGAAACCCACTGTGAAAAAGAAAGTCAGTGATATATTTAGTGTCACTAAACTAATAGTGTAGAAATTTCTGACTGCCAACCAGGTATACGCTTGCTCTATTTAAAAGGCTGCATGGCACCCCAAATCTGCAGGAGTGAGAGCTCAAACACATCACACAACAGGCTCTGCTCCAAAAACCACAGGAAGAACTGTGGTAAACTGAAGTCCAATTTCTTGCCTCCAATAGCCCAGCCCTAGGGAAGAACAGGGCATATTTTAAGATACTTGTCCAGACTCTTCTCTCAGCCTCCAGAAATCTGACTTTCAGAGATACCTTAAAACAGAGGGCACCCACACCCAGAGGAGGGAGAGCAGCAAGAGGAAATTGCGGCAGAGCTGAACTGACAAGGATTTGTAGGGATAATCCCCAAACAGACAAGGGCAGCCTCTGTTCTCACCACCATTTCAGCTACTGAATTCACCTTTGTCCATCACACTAAACAAGCCTCAAAGCTGAGGGCCCTGCAAAATCTCCACCAATACCTTTGCGATCTGATGACATCCAGAAAAACAGGCAGCTTGCTTTCCCTGTCATCTGGCAAGGGTGCTGCCATCCTCATGATCTTCTTCTGCCAATGTGGTTTGTGCCTGTCTACCTGAACAGGTCCTACTGCAGATGAGGGGACAGGGCTGAGTGCCCAGAAGGTTTTTCCTCAGCTCCTGCCCTGCACAGGGAGGGCCAACACAAACTCCTGTCATGCACAGCCGACAGCTTCCACTGGCGGCTCTCAGCAGCCCCTTTACACCTGCCAGATTATATCTTTAAAAAAACCACCTGTGTCTCTGGCCTCAAGCTGCAGATGGCAGAGAGCAGATGCACAGATCTGAAATGGCACCCAAAACACTTTAAAAATACTTTAAAAAAAAATGAATTGATAAAAAAATCCAATAAGGAGCAGAGATTGTGACTGGAGCATCGACCAACCTAGGCCTCTCTTCTTGCATACACAAGGCACCACTGAAGTTTCAGCTTTACCAGGACCACAGAGGAGAAACTGCAGAAGTTTTCCTTCCTGCCTCCTCCTAGAGTGAAGGTGCTGCCTGTCCACGTGGACCGGCTACAGTGATTTCTAGCAGGTCCAGCTGATCTCACTGCAACATATCCTCACCTCCCTGGAACTATTGCATGCGGAAAATTCTTAACCTACCATTGGAGGTTTTCATGCTATTTCAAGGTCTATTTTTAAGGAGGCAGAGCAGAAGAAGAGGAGGAGGATTTTTAAAACTGGTAACTCTTCTGACACTGGGCAAATATAAGGCAGGGTGATGACTCAGGAAAACACTTTGCACGAAATGGATGCAGAGAGGAAAGACAGCCTGGGTCCTGTCTCCCACCAGATAAGTTGTACACAACCCCAGAGCAGCCACACTGGAGCCAGAGACGTGGCAGTAGTGCCCTCAGGAGAGTGATGGCTTTTTACAGAGCTGCACAAAAAGGAGGCACCTTTTCTGGGAGGCAGAGAGCTAAGCCAGACAGAGATTGTGAAAGACTTGGGCAAGAAGTGCTTGTAGGGAAAGCAGAGGGGAAAAAAGGGCTCAGAGGAAAACCATGAAATTTAAACCAGCTTACTAACTGGTAATCATTGCAGTTGCAAGGAAGATGAAAATGTTTCCAGTTAATTGTTATGGCTCACAGCTACCTAGTCACCAGTGATTCAGCAAGAACTTCACCTTCAAAACAACCCCATTCCCTTCAACACGTCAAAGCCAGGAGAGGGGAAAAAAAAGCCCTCATGAACGAGAAACCAGGAATAAAACCCTGTCCTAGCAGAACCAGGGACAGACCATCTCTGCTGCATTGCAGAATATTCCACCTGTCCTCCAGCCTGCAGCAAAGGTAGGTAGAAAAATGAAGCCACGCAAAGCAGCAGCTGGACTTACACAGAATGAAATGTCTGTCAGTCTGCACATCTGACAAGCTTCAAAAGACACAGGGCACCGATGACAAATGCCTGTGCACACACACACACACATATATATGCAGGTATGTACATAGACACATGCATACACATGGCTCACAGCTGACTATAACGTACACATGCACATAGAGGGTGCTCATTTCTCCCTCCCTCTCTCCTAAACCACTCACTTCCCTAGGGGCAGGGAAGCAATGCCAGCAATACACCTACAGGAAGTACCAAATCAGCTGGGCTAGGAGTTGCAGGGCTGCATTTTATTTCAGCACTCTCGGCAAACACCTACAGAATACTGCAGATGAGCAGCAGTCCCAGGGCTTAGAGCAATGGGCAACTGATGATAGAAAGACTGGAGGAATAAAAGGATCACTGAGATAGTTCATGACCAGAAGATGTGCTGATCAGACATACAAGAAAGACTGAAGAGCACTAGGAAATGGAGCCTTGAGCAGAACCCAGCTGGTTCCAAGTGTGACCAAGAGAGATGAAACAAACAGCCAGAACATGGCTGAAAACCTGAAGAGCTTTGCATGCAAGGCAGAGAATGCAAAATTTTCCAGAATGAACACTACAGAATCACAGCATACTATGTTAATTCTTGGGAAAGGACCTGTTTCCATATGCTGAGGTCTCCCAAAGTTACAGCTGTCCTAGGCACATCAACAAGGAGAAAAGAACAACTATCTGTCCTGACAGACCAGTCAAGACACCTGCTTTGGGGATCTCTTGCTCCCCAGTTGTGCTCCACCCCTCCACTTGCTCTCAAGATCCAGTCCCTCTTCAATCAGTATCTGGCTGACAGCCCCAGATTTGCCATTTTCAGCAACAGGCCACAAGCTTTTTACTGAGTCTCAAAGGCCTTGGACTTCTTGGGTTTGCATGCTCTGAACTTTTCTTGACCTGCTTGTAGCTCTGTTTTACTTGGTTGAGCTGTGACAGCAATTTCTCTAACAGACCAGGTGTCATAGATGATTTGTTTTACTTCTTTACTTCTACTACTTTACTTTTTCTTTTGTGGAATACAACCATAGTTTTATATAAACAACATTGACCAACAGCTATTTTATGTAGCTGAGATATTTACAACTAAGGACTGCATACCGGAGAAAAATGCAGGCATGGTATGAGAGCAGAGGCCTTGAAAGTGGAAAAGCAGGACACAGTGAAGAGGAGTGCAGGAATGGGGTGATAAGAGAGGAGGTACACGCTTGGCATTGGAGACCAAACGGCTGAGAGCAACTCACCCACTGTCTGTTAAAAAAATACAGACCTGGAGCTGAAAAAAACAAGTTTTAGGGGTAGCAAATAAAACAAAGAAAAATATCCAATATGCACTGAAGACACCATATATAGCAAATTTCAGAAGCAATGTGGAGCTGTACAAGTGCAAGATGTGCAAGTGTATTAGCTAACATATAAAAAATTACCCAGATGGACCCTGGAGTAAGGAAGAATCCAACAAAGCCCACATTGTACTCTTCCCAGAGAAGGGCTACAAAGCTGAAGATTTACCCTCAACAACTGACTTTAAGATCCAGAGGAACAGCATAAAGGTGAGCATAATAGCAGGAAAACCAAACAGAAGCAAAAAAAAAGTATTACAGTTTTAGTTGCATTATCACAATTATTGAGACATGTCTATATAGAATTACCCTGATGCATTATTATTTCTTCTTTTTCTATCATAATTAGTGGTAAAGTAAAATGATTCTTGAATTAGAGTGTTACAAATTCAGTTATACCAACAACAAATTCCTGCCTTTCTTTGTTTATGCACATCCACAGGCCGTAAATAAGGGGTGCTTTCTCTTTGCCCATGAACAACACTGACTACAACAAAGCCCAAGGGAAGCACCTCAGAGAAAAGAAAAGACACAGATACAGGGGAAGAGAAAGCAATAAAAGACAAGTTGAAGAAAAAAATCTTTTAAAAATTAAAAAAACAGGCAAAGAGCGGCTTAGATGGAAAGGCAAGAAAAAGATAAAGAGAAGCAAAGTTTACAATAAAATTCCCGCAGAATAATCAAATCTGTCATCAAGTGCTGAGCAAATTCAGCTCTCCAGCCCAATGGTATAACAAGAGAAGATGGGAGCTCTCTGAAGGTACCCTCCTGGGAGCAAGCAGCTCCTTGCAGAGATTTGCAGACCCAGCTGGGATTACACAGGGAAATCTGTCTCTACAATTCAGGTCTGCACCAACTTCTCTGCAAGAGCAGTTGACACCATGCCATGAAGCCTCAAAAGCCGAATATGTGTCTTCCTTTAAAATCAAGTCCCAAAGGAAAAATACATCCTGCTTTCAAGCAATTGGCCAACACCTCTGTTTCCAGCAGCATGCACAGCCAGAGTATTCCCTCATTGTGCCTGAGCAACACAAAAGCAGGGAGAAAGATCCATACATCAAACTAATCATCTGGGGCAGACCAACATGACAGCTCATTGCTGATGCCTCAGGGCTTTAACTGTTTTACCATGAGCAAAAAGTGTATCAATATTAAAATGGCGTCATTCAAAGGAGCAAAACAAAAAAGTAATGAAATTTAACCCTGTCTGCCAGCCCCCTCTCCACCACCATCTCCCTGGATGGTCACACATGGGGTAAGGTACTGGGCAGACGCCTCCAGGACCCATTGACCCATTATTGATATCTCCTGCATTCCAGAGCAGGCAGCAAAAGCCCCCACTGCAGCAAAGAAACTGGAGCACCTTTTCCCCTTGAATGCTTCAGTGAGCATAATCCAGGCCATATCTCTGCAAGACTGTCAGAAACAAAACAAAAAAAAAAACCAACAACCAACCAACCAAAATCCCACCACAACAAACAAAAAAAACCCCACACCAAACGCACACACAGAAAAAAATGCTTCTTGGAAAGCATGAAGTTAAAAAATCACTTTCTCAAAAAGCCAGTTGTTTTCTGCTCCTCTAGGCAAGGGCAAAGCTCACAGTTGCTTTGGGCAGCAGGCTGCCAGGTCCACAAAAAGGCACTAAAGCCTCCTGCCAGCCTTGCCTACTCCGCACCCTACAAGGTCAGGCTGGCAGATGCTGAAAGAAGGGGCAGGGGGGGCCTGCTTCTCCCCACAACTGTCCACACCACAATGCACAGGAAGCCTGCTGCAGCTCCCAGGCCCAAACATCCAGAGCTCATGCCAGCTCCCTGTCCCAGCCTTGCCACTTCTCACAGGAGGAACAGCTCAGACACTGCCAGATTGGCAAAGTTTAATTCTGCCCATGTTATCTTTTTAGAAGCCTTGTGACAGCTCTGCCTTTAATGAAAGATGAACATTTGCTTCTGCTTTACCTCTATCTCAGCATAATACACAGCATTTTAAATGCACTGAAATTTTTCTTCAGAGAACTTAATGAGCATCAGTTGTCAGATCTGAAAAGACAGCTTTCCTGAAAGGAGAAGCAATCACGATAAAACTTAGTTTTGCTTGCTTGTATATCTACATCTCCTGTCACAGAGAAATGTTCTCAGATTAGAGTCCAAGACTAAGAGTACTTCCTAAAAAGTATTAGGCCAGCACTGCAAAAGCATAACAGGTGACTCCAAAGGCAAGAAATTGGCTGGTATTAGCTCTGTCAGTCCTTGGCTGCCAGAAAGAACCAGGTTCAGGTGCACAACAGGCCAATGTGTGCATGCATTGCAGGGCACATCTTCCAGTGCAGCCGGGAGGGGGCCAAGTCCTACATCTGGTTCCTAAGCAATAGTCAGGGCATGCTTACAATAAACAAAATACACCATTTCTTGGCACTTCTTAGCTATCCTAACTCAACACTCTTTCACCTTTAACTCATTGCCTTCTGAAACTCAGTGAAACCCAAGACCATCTACAATGCCAGATCTTCCAGAAAGAGGAAACGGAGTGACTCCCTGTTGTTCACACCTGGTGATGGGATATGTCCTTTGGACTGTATGTACTTCTTTTAAGTTAAACTCTATGATTTGTGTCAAGGTTGCCAGGAGACACAGTGCCTGTTTTGAGATTCTTAGAAAGGGTGGAGCTCAGCTGAGGCGGCTGGTATCTCATTTTCATCCCAGACTTTGCTATTCAGCCCCCACTGCCCCCCCTCGCTCTTATGCAAGCTCGGGACTTGGCTCACAGGCCAGTGGTGTTGCTGCACCAAGGCGCTGGTTGCTAGGAGGTGTAACTGGAGAGATCCAGAGCAGGTAGAGCAGCGAGCAGGCTGCTACCTGCAGGTACACAGGCATTTGGGCACTTGTGCTCTCTGCCGTCCCCCTCCTTTCTCAGCTAATGGGCAAACCCCAGCAGGTTGCAGAGCTTCAAGCTGAGAAAAGGCCTACATGTTCCAAAATAGCTGAGGCACCAAGAGCTTTGCAACACTCCTCTTCCCTATTTCACTAGCATGCAATAGCTTTCCAAACCTATCAAAGCTTACCACTTGCAGAGCTCTAGCTGAGTGTTTAGATCTGTTATTCAATAAAGCACTCTTGCTTATTCTCTTGCTTCCATTTCTTTGAACATAAACTGCAAGTTTATGACCCTCACCACAAGACTGCTTCCCTGGTCTCCTCCTCCCCCTCTTTCTTTTCTTTCAAATAGCAACTTCACTTTTGTTCATATGCTGGTTAATGAGATCAAAGCACAAAGTAACAAACCAGCCATCTACATGGGATTATTACTAGCTTGCCTCCCAATTTAAAAATCCAGTTGACAGACTCAAGGATTGAGGACAGTCAGAGTTTCTCTTAAAGCAGGTTAAAGTCAGATATGACCAATATAATCATTAAAACAGCAACTGCTGTAGCTGTTGTGACAGGCACGATGGCACTTTCCTTTTGAGGGAACTGGAATATTTGCCCTGGAACTAGGATGGCAGCAGTAAGAAGAAAGTACTATGTAGTTTTCCTTAATATGGTTTGTCAGGCAACCCAAACAGCAACAAACTTGCAGGACTCCTCCAAAAACCCCTACCTTTCCCTGCTCACAGCCTTGGGAATCCAGCAGAGGGAAATTTCAAGGTCAGTTAAGTACTTTTGCTGTGACAAGAATTTTCATTGCAGCCTTGCAAAGATAAAAGCATTCCCATTTCCCTTTTTCTTCATCACTAACATTTTTGGCAACAGCAAGAATCCACACTAACATTAATGTTCTTGAGGACTCAGCCAATACTTTTAGCCCCCCAAGAAACACTGCACAGGCAGTGCCTGGACCTGCCACACCAGTTGTGTGAGACAGTGTGGGACAGAAGCTACCTAACTGATTGCCCTACTCACAGCACCAAACTTCATTTACAGCTCACTCACACCACTGCAGCATCATATACAGAATGAAACCCCTCTCCAAGATTTCCATCACTGGTGGAAAGAGCAGATGCACACTGCCTACACAGACAGTGCAAGCAAGGAGCCTTCTTTGGCCCATAATAAGGATCCTGCAATTCATTCCTACACTAAAAACCATCACCAACTTCACCATAAATTAAGCTCAAAAGTTGCTTACAGTTAACACAATTGTGTGTCATACTCTGGTACTGAAGGGTCAGAGTCCAAAGGTAATTAGTAATCAAAGAACTCGCATGTAAAAGCATTCTGATATTCAAAAAAAGAAAAATGTAAAATATACCACTGAAGAGATGCTTACACAAACTCCATCCTATTGTCTTCTACAAACCATTCTGAGGGCATTTCTTTCCACCACTGCCCCATTTTGCTCTCCTCTCTCTCTCTCTAAGAACCAGGCTTGCTCAGCATTTGGAACAGGTGAAAACAAGAACACAAAAGGAGTGGAGCCTCCTCTCATATATTCCCTTTCTCTACAGTTTTCCTGTGAACAAATTTGTGAAACATTTCCCAAAATGTTTCATTTCAGTGGGACCATTCCCTTGAAAAATTCTCAATTCAATCTAAATACCAAAAACCATCTGGTAATCTAAAGAACTAAAGGTTTCCTGTTGTGGCTTTTAGGGGTTTGGTTGGGGTTGGTTGGGGATTTCTGGCTTGTGTTGTTTTGTTTTTATAAACAGCAGCAAACTTTTACCAAGGACTACCAGACTTCAACTTTGATTCACCTTTGAGTGTAGAGAGTGGATACTGCCTGTCACAGGTCCTGGCACTGCAAGGGCTGCAAGAGGAGGCACAGATTGTGCTCCTTCTGGGACAGGGGGTTCTGTAGCCAGACAGGGGTGCAGCAGCACACTCCTACACTGAGCTCAGCTGCAAAGTCCAGCCCCTTCCAGGTGCCTGACAGAAAGGAGGAATTACAAAAGCATGGACGAGCACAGGCTGATCCCAGATAGAGTGGGGTACACAAAGAAATTTTTGGGAGAAAGGGCTCATATCACATGGCTCCTCTTGAAAGACAGAGAATAAACAGATACATTGGTACCTGGAGGCTTGAAGGAAGATGCCATATCAGACCTATTGCTGATGCCAGATCCTCAAATAGTAACTGTAGGATAAAGCATCACATTACACCTCTATTTGTCCCAAGCTGTAGCGGCTGGCCACAGAACAGCAACCCACCCCCTTGAAACCTGAAGGCTGGATTAGCATATGGCACTCTGGACAAGTCCCCAGAAGCTCTGTGTGCAGGAGAACAGCACTCTGTGTACAGCACAGCAGCAGCTTGTCTCAAAGGGACCTGGCAGCACCAAACATCAGCACTGCCCTGACTAGTCTTTCAATACCAAGAGCGACACAACGTAAAAGTCACACAAGGTCTGAAGCCAAGCATTCCACAAGACTCCCGCTGTCCATCACAAGAGCTACTCCACAGCTGGCAAAGATGGCATTAACCAACTCCCCATCCAGCAGCTGAGCTCTCAAACTCAGGGGCTCAGCTCCCAACACATTCCCTCCATCTGACAGCACTCCAGTGCTGCAGCCTTCAGTGCATGCAGCAGCACTTTTGGCAGACTTGACACAGTCTCCCTCAGGTTTAGTAAGAAGCTTTTCTGCCCAGCTATTTTGAGGTTTTGTCCTATTTTTCTCCCTTTTCTGCTGGGCAACACGTTTGCTGCTGGTCTGAAGCTTCACAGCTAACTCATTACTTAAGATTCTACCAAATGCTATGTCCTCCACTGGTTGTCAAAGGTAAAGAATTTTAATTAATTAGACAAGAGATCAAAAGCAGCCCTCCCACACACACACACACACCTGGGGACTTGCTGATAAAAACTGCCTGGAAGTCAATTTGACAGGCTTGACTCCAATTCTGATAAAGACTTAAACCAGGGGAGTTTGCCCACAGCTCCAGGTGATTGCTAGTACTGTTCTGTTTGCTTACTCATCTTTTCTTCTGCCAAACCAAGCAAGATTACAGCTGAACTGATCAATACACAACTGTTCAGAAAACAATTCTACTTTTAAGGTGCAGTTCTACTAGACAGATGCGGATTCAATGTGGAAGAGTCTCCAGTACTCACAAAAAGGGAGACCAAGAAAAAAACAATGTAGAAACTCCTGTCGAGCTGTTATGGACATGTGGAAAGACTGCCCCTACTCCAGCTGGCAGGACCTTTTTTTTCTGAAGTGCAATGATGGGGATTCAGAACTGGATCCAGCTGCTACCCATATTTGAAGAGGGCAATTGCTCCAGACTGCATGACTGTTACTTGTGAATGTCATGGGTCAACTGCAAGAGAGCAGGGGAGAGGCCATAGTCCCCTTAAATCCACCTGTGCAAATTAAAATCCGTTACAATTATTTGGCCTGAGAATAAAGCACTGTTGCAAAGGATATCTCCATTCTTTGGTCCCAGGGGCAGACTTTACTCTCTTGCCAGAAACTAAGACTGCATCAGCCTTCTTCAGCCCACCCTTCTTCTCTACAGCTACACCCTCCCCTCCTCCCAATATACATTAATAAAGGCAAGTAGTGAAAGGAAGCATGTTACGTCTCAGGTCTTCATGCCTCAGTGCAGATACATTGCTTTCTGTCCACTGGGTATTTAAGACAGGGAGATGTGAGAGACAAAGTATCCCTGCTTCTTTCTGATAAATCTGCTATTGCTGGGGAAGGAAACAGAAGGAAGGACTTGGCTACTTTTTATCATCTTGTTGGACACATCTGAAACTCAGTGTTGTCCACTTTTGACACAGAAAATTTTGTTTGGTTTGGTTGTAATGGCCCAACTCAAACCAATCTGCAGTACAGATTCAAATTATGTTTAAGGATCTCAGTTAAGGGGATTTTCTTATCTTCATCTCTGAGCCCATCACCACAATTATGCCAGCTGGAAAATCTCCCCAGATGGCATGTTAAGCACAGTAGCCTCACAGAAGAAATGTTTTAACAACACTCCAGGTTCCTGGGAGATGAGGAGGGAAAGAGATCTAACTCTTGAAAGGCAACTGTCCTGTTTCAAAGAGAACAAAGCAAGCTGCCTCTGATGTGAGCAAAGATGCTGAAATTTGCTTTGAACCATAAATGAGAACTTTTCTTCATTTTATGGTAGGTTTCTACATCTTTACAACACCACAGGATTCTCCTTTAGAAAAGAACATAGAAAGAAAGCACAGAAATTCTCTTTCAGAGCTTTGGGTAAGTAAACTTGAAGGAGGCAGCACCAGCAGAAGTGGATTTATCTACTGGCAAGCAACTCAAGTATTTCAATATCCCTGTACCAATTCAGGCTGCATTTAGGATACAGCCCAACAGCACTAGTGTTTATGCTAAGCAAAAATTAGTGAAGAATTATACCTGCACAGAGCAGTAGAGCTTTGCTCAAACTGCATATGTACCATGTACTGGCTCTAGAAGGAAGTGGATTCCTTCTGTGCACCCACAGTTTTCTAAAGGCAACTACCATTATGGCACTCAAGCAATGTGATCAATCAGTTAATAAAAACAGGCATTGAAATGAGGAATACTTGTTTCCTTACAAATTAGGATTTCACTGTCCCTGTCACCACCAATTCTAACCTGGCCACAATGGTCCTAAGTCTTGGAAAGATCCCAGTTCAGAACAGCCATTTTGCCTCATTCACCATCAGTCACCTGTTAGATTTGCCTCTCACAATTTGTTACTGTACCTCACTGACCAAAAATTTCCACTTTAAGGAAGAAAGAAGGAGCAAGGCAACATCATACCTAGTAAAATTACGCAATGTTTATCCTAAATGTTACTCTTCCATTGTGGGTTACATGCAGCTTAAGGTAAAGGGAAATTGTTCTAAGCTGATAATTTATTACCTTGTGCAGTAATCTATCTGTATAATGATGGAAAATTATGACTAAAATTTTCCAAGAGACTCCACATGTGCATGGGCTGGAAATCACTCAGCCTTACAGCCTATCTACCAGAACTGGAAAGAGGTATTTGAGAGCAAACCAACAATCACTTCTGGAAAAGAAAAATCCTCATTCTTTCAGCTTCCAGAGGGATTTACCACTCAGCTATGTGAGAGCTACACATGTGTTGAGCTGGCTCCTGAACAGATTAAAACCGATTCACTCATTTCCTGTTCATCCCCTTCCTCCCTTTGCTGTGATAGAGACCATCATCACTGCCTGTCAGTGCAGGACCTGACAACCAGGAGGGGTATGACTCAGAAGGGCTGACAGAGTTAAGTGGCTTCCACTCTGTACTGCAAATCAGCTGAGGATGAGGGGTGGAACAGGGGAAGACACAGCGAAAAGAGATGGGAATGTGGCTGGATGTTGCTGCAGTGAAGGTTGGCACACGAGAGGCTGCTGCACTGACATCCAGCACAATTGCATAAATTGCATAAAATAAAATTTGACCCAGACAACCATGCAGTTTTCTGATTTGAACACTCATACAACTATTTACTTCTGAATATTACTTGTCCTCTCATAAAAAAAAACCAACAAAACAACCCAGATGATAAAGCTGAAGAAGGAACAAGTCTAACTCTTCAAACAGATCATGCAGCAAAAAGCAGCAAGAAAGAGACTCAGTATCTTCATTTTAACTTTGATCATATAGCTCCATCTTCTATTGTCCCTCCCTTCTTATCTACAAATAAGGATGGTTCATTCTGAAATGGGACAGAATACAGGGGCATCCAAATCATGTGTTCAGCAAACGTACTGTGCACACACACAGAGCTAGCCAGGGGCCTGTGTCCATCCTGGCTACAGTAATTCCTGAGAGAAAGCTAGAGAAACTCATTTTACTATGTCTCAGAGAGAATTCTCTATATATTAAACCCGTATCTGCCTTTAGTAGGAGCTGCTGTACGTAAAGAACTATGCAGGAGCTGAAAGGGGGAAAAAATAAAAGAATATGCAGGTTGAGATTGATCAACTCAGCACACGTGCTATGTATCAAATACCAGTCTTCCCAGCAAGGAACACTAAATGTGAAAAATCCTGAAATGTATCACAGTGGCTCCAAATTGATGAGCACAGCTAGAGGGATGCTTAAGCTAACCAGAGCATAACAGCATAGTGTTTAAAAGACATTGCACACTAAAGGCATGAAGCGCTATGTTCCTGCTCCTCAGAAGAAAAAGCACAGGCTGCTTCCTCAAGCAGGCAAGTGCCTCATCTGAAGATCAGGTTCCCAACAAGCTATCAGCATCAACTGAGAGCCAAGAAAAGAAGAACAATGAGAAGTAAAATAAATCAATCTGTCACATGAATCTACAAGGCTTAAAAATCAACAGTAAACAGAATACCAAAACCAAAACCAGATAAGCTGACTAAAGCTATCTCAGCAGCTGGTCTAGAATTTAAATGATAGACGTTTCACACACCCTTTTTTTCCTTTTTTAATGTTAGTCATCCTCAGCCGATTTTCTTAGTTTTGTTTCTCTCCTTGTTTCTAGGAAACAGAGCCCCAACTAGCTACTGCAAAAAACCTCAAAAAAGAAAAAACTGAGAGATGAGCAGGGAGAATGCAAAGCAGGGGAATTGAAACAAAAAAAGGACAAAGCATTGGTCCTGCCACATGAGGTAGAAAATTTGGTACATTTCTGTCCCCCCCCCACAAGAACAGATTTGTTACTCACTGCAAAACCCGAAGAGAGATCCAATTAAGCAACTTTGGGTTTGTTTCACTTGACAATATAAAAACAGGTGAGTGCAGCCAGCAGATGCAAGACCTTTGCAGACAATACAATTTTCTCTCATATGTTGTCTTATTTCCCAAGACAACAGCTTTCCATCAAAGTGGTAGCCTGGAATATCTGCAGCACTCAGTGCCTTTAGCCCTTTACCACTGACATGAAGAAAAGGTCTCCTATAACACAAGCATCCCATAACAAACATACCAGGGTCAGCACTGATGCTGTCACACACTGCCAGAGAGGGAGCCTCATGAGAGTCAAAGCAGAGAAAGGATAATATGTGCAAAAGCCAGTGGGAAGAAAAGGGAAAAATAATGTAACACTCAGCTCTTTGGCACCACAGTGGAGTTGGAATGAGTTTGGTTGCATTGGGAATTGCTTCTTTCAGTTTAAGAAACATCCCAAGAGATTCAGAAACTCCAGGAAAGCGAAAACTCAGAAAAACAATCACTTTTTTTTTTAAATTACTTTAGGCAAACCAGAGACCCAAATTAAGATTATGCTCAAAGAATGCCAAAGCTTTTTATGCACAAGTCCTCATTCACATGGTTGCTTTTTACCTGATGTGGATGAAGTCAGGATGCCTGGGGCAACTGTTTTGATCTCAACCAAAGCAATCTAGGTATGTTGAAAGTGTTCTTACTAAAATACAGAGTTGTTACATAAATTCAGCTTTTAGGGGTAGGACAGACTGGAGGAGCAATGCATCTGCATGTCAGCATTGCAAAACCTCAGTACATGAGCAGTGGCATGGGGAAATCACTGGAGCACGGTTGAGGATGACCAAGTTGCATGGACAGGTCATGAAACAACTGTGCATGAGCCACCCGCGGTCTGCTACATCGGACTCACATAAGTAGTTTGGTGGCCAGTAAATGCACAGTTCTGTCTGAACAACAGAACCCAGATTGTCATAATCACTGTCACAGGGTCTGGGTGGAGCCTTGTAACCAGTGGTGTCCTCCAAGGTTCAGTACTGGGCCCAGTGTTGGTTAACTTGTTAATCAGTGACTTGGATGAAGGGGCAGAGGCCCCCTCAGCAAATTCACTGATGACACAAAGCTGGGAGGAGTGGCTGAGATTTCAGGGTGCTGTGCAGCCCTTCAGAAGTACCTCGACAGGGTGGAGAGATGGGCAGGGAAGAGCTGTCTGAAATCCAACAAAGGCAAATGCAGGGTCCTGCACCTGGGGAAGAATAACCCCAGGCACCAGCACAGGCTGGGGGCCGACCTGCCGGAGAGCAGCTCTGCCAGGAGGGACCTGCGGGTCCTGGTGGACAAGGAGCTGTCCCTGAGCCAGCAGTGCCCGTGTGGCCAAGAAGGCCAGTGGTGGCCTGGGGTGCATTAGGAAGAGCATTGCCAGCAGGTCCAGGGAGGTGATTCTGCTCCTCTACTCAGCCCTGGTGAGGAGGCCACATCTGGAGTGCTGTGTCCAGTTCTGAGCTCCTCAGTACAACAGAGACATGGAGCTCCTGGAGTGGGTCCAGTGGAGTGCAATGAGGACAAATGGTCAACTGGAGCATCTCTTTTGTGAGGAAAGGCTGAGGAAGCTGGGCCTGCTCAGCCTCAGGAAGAGACAACTGAGAGGGGACTCATCAGTGTCTATCAGTATCCGAAGGGAGGGTGTCAGAGGCTGGAGCCAGGCTCTGCTCAGTGGTGCCAAGCAATAGGACAAGAGGCAATGGGCAGAAACTGATGCACAGGAAGTTCCACCTGAACATGAGGAAAGCTTCTTTACTGTGCAGGTGGCAATGCACTGGAACAGGTTGCCCAGAGAGGTTGTGGAATCTCCTTCACTGGAGATATTCAAGAACCATCTGGATATAATCTCATGCCATGTACACTAGGATGACCCTGCTTGAGCTAGGAGGTTGCACTAAATGACCCTCTGTGGTCCCTTCCAGCCCTACCCATTCTCTGAGTCTGTGTAATTCAAACAGAAACAAAAATAAACAAAATTAAGCCAGTGTACCAGAGAGGCCAGAATTCTTCCAAATCAAGAGACATTCACTGGAAATCAGAATGGGGAAAAAAAAAAATCCCAAACTGAACAAGATGAAACTTGCATCAACTTAGTAAGGTCTGCATCAGTAACTCTCTCGTGACTCCTTAACTAAAGCTCATTTTAGATTGTTAGCTTGAGATTGTCTTGACTGCAGCAAATCACAACAGTATCACAAAACAGGCCAGCCATGGCACAAAAGCAGCAAGTCATATAAGCCATTAAACTTTTACAACACACATCTAATATATTCCTGCCCAGGCCATGAGATCTTACTACCAACAAGTAAGGACAGGAATTCCCCTGTAAAGCCCTAAGGAACCACATAACCTTTTAATTAGCCAAAAAAAACCCCAGGTGTACTCACACTTGATTAAATCAACGTCAAGCACGCTCATCAAAGGACATTGCTATTAACAAAACTAACCTATCTTCAGCTATGCAAGAGCCCAAAATATCTGTTTACTGCACTCGCTTTCTTCTCTCTCTCCTTGCTGACTTCAAGTGTAACCATATTCACTGTCAGAAAAGATGCAGAGGAAGAGGCAAAACACACTGGAATATATTTGCCTGGCTCCAAAGAGTTCAAGCGTAACGGATGCTTTTGAACACTGATGTGGACCTCAAATTGTCTGCAGATTAAGAGACTGTCCACTGACAGAAAAAGAGACAATAGGCAGAAATTAAAACATATGAAAACATATGAAATTCCATTTGAACACATAGGAAAAATAAATTCTAAAAAAATCTTTCTTTTCTTGTTTTTATTTTGTTTGTATTACTGTCAGAGTAGTTAAACACTGGAACATGATGCCCAAAGAGA
Source organism: Dicrurus megarhynchus (assembly GCA_013399195.1). NCBI lineage: Eukaryota > Metazoa > Chordata > Aves > Passeriformes > Dicruridae > Dicrurus > Dicrurus megarhynchus. The sequence goes on from VXAD01002020.1 coordinate 529,310, forward strand.
TTGTGGCATCTCCATCTCTGGAGATACTCAAAAGCTGTCTGTCTAGCTGGGCAACCTGCTAGAAGTGACCCTGTTTGCGTGTGAGGATTGGACTAGATGATCTCAGGAGGCTCCCCCAACCGAAACGATGCTGTGATTCGGGGAACAAGGATATCACCAGGACAGGCAAAAATTTCTAGCCAGTTTCAGTGACTCCATCTCTCATTTTAGCCACAAACACAGAATCTTTAAATATTGCTAGCACACTTCCTGTACCCTTGAAAACATCTTCTACAATTGATGTGGAAGTTCTTTTCTTCTAATTCCACCTTTCATGTCTTAAGAGTATGTCCACACAATATGAGTTGGAGATAGTGCCCTTTGTCTTCCCTTTTAGCTTGCTGACCAGCAGAATAAACAAGCTCAAAGAAGAGCCAAACTCATACTGATTCCTGCATCCCAGCAGACCTCTCCAGCTCTCACCTATGTGCCTATAGGTAGCTCTTTTGCTTCCCATCAAAGTCTCCTTCTGGACATCTCTATTTGAACTGAGACTACAGTTGACAGATGTGTTTCACTCCAAAGAACCCACATATAAGAGCAGGTTCAGGCTATAAGCCTGAAATCTCTCCTCACATTTGGCTGAGGAACATGGTAAGTCATAAATTGCAGGGCATCTACAAGAAGGCTTTTGTCAATTCATTGGAAGCATCACTTGCTCCATTAGGTATTTATTGGATTGAGAATCGCACTGAGTTATGCTTACATTCATCACACTACAGAACATAGTGAAAAGTCCACAAAATGTATTTAGCTCCCAGCTTAGAGCAAGAGGAATGAGAGCAGTTCCATTAAAAGGGACCCCATTAAAACTTGATAATGCAGTCCCTTTCCCTTGCCAATTACACTAACAGTGCTGTCTCATCATTCTCTGGTGTTTAAAGAGCACTAAGCAGGCTTCCTATAGAAGATGATAGTGGAAACACCCTGAATCCTTATGTTAATGCATCAGTCGTGGTTTATTTTAGCTTTCAGGAATGTGGTCAGTGACTCACCCTGCCGGATAAGCAACGAGGCCAGTTCTGGGGTCGCAGGCTAATCCTCTGCCTCCTGACACGGTTATGCCCAACACCTTCTCCAAAGTCACCTAGAGCATACGAGAAAGAAAACAAGAAGCACCATGAAATGTGAGTGCAGTTCAAATAGACCCAAAATGTAGATGCTAATGGTCTGGTTCACACTGGTTCCCTGGTTCCTAGAAATCCACCAAGAAGCACCCAGGTACATAAGGTTGTTCCCATTCAACTTTCAATATAGGCATAGGCAAATACTGCTAGGGTACAGAGAAGGAGTTATCAACCCACTTATTACTTTCTCTATGCCAGAGCATTGCAGAGGATTGCAAGCAGCAGATAGTACGGCTGAAAAGATGGGATGCACATTCATTGACCATGGATTCCCATCCTCCCAGTAAGAGCAACATACCACCATCTCTGGATATCTCTAGAGATACCACAGTCTCTAGAGCTTGGCTCTTTCCTGAAAACTGTTTCCAGGTTGACCCATTCTCTTTGTTGCCTCCATCCAGTAGTAGGTCGTTCAGCCTGGTCCCAGCCTTGTTTTCCTTGGAACTGAATAGTCAGTTTTTCCTACGGTGCTTGAATTGGAAATCACAACTAGTGGTCGAGTGCATCCCTTGCCAGGAATCGTGAGACAGAATGCCATAAACATTCTAAGCCTGCTGCATACCAATGACCCTTGCAAGAGACGGTCATCTAAAATGTCCCAACACTTCCCTCAGGCAAAGATATCAACTATTTTTAGGAAAAGAAAAGAAATGCAATTGGGAAGATCTGCTTGGAAGATACAAAGACCTCTGTGGTAAGTAGCTGATAAAAGCAAAAAAAACCAAAATGGGAAGGATGGGTCACAAAAGGACATGACACAATGTTTCAGGGAGCACTCCCTGGCATAGAAAGCATCAGAATTCAGCGATTAGCCCAAAGCAAAAGGTTGCAGTGGGATTACACTGCACAAAATCTGGTTAGTGGCATGAAAGAACTCAGCCTCTGAGCACGAACCAGTTCTTAGCCCTGGGGCTATTTTGAGCAACACAAAATTATTCTCTTTCCTTTACATTTGCACAGCTTGATTTTATTTATTATATATTTGATGCATACATTCCTCCTCAGTATTGCTGTCTGTGCCAAACTCAAGGATTTTACTGGGTCACAGTCTTCTGTTTTTAATTAACATCATCATCTAAGTTATATTTGGTTAAGGCCTTAGGGGCATGGACACAGCATAAGAAGTTACTATTGTAATAATTACTACTGTCTTTAATAGCTGCCCTGAAGACGAACATCTTGCATTTATACCAACGTGGTGCACAAAAGGCAGGGGTGGGGCAGGTTTCCCACGCCACCCTGACCACACACCTTACCAGACCTGAGGAGTTCGGCTGCAGGGTGAGACACAAGGTCTCACCGAGCTCATGGCTCAGGTTACTAGGTAAGGGGACAGAAGTAACCCCACACAGAGAACCACCTTGATTCAGCAGGTTAAGCAGGGCTGAGGTGCTGCCACTTAACATGAGCCATCCATGCTTTCAGTTAGTTCAGATTTGGCCTGCCTTCAAACCACTGACATGGAAAGTGGAAGACTTCATATTCCAGTCTCTGGAACAACTTGGTCTTTTTATCCCTCTTATTAATAATATACCCCAGATACTTTGAGATATTATGAAAAACCAGCAAATTGTCCCCTTCCCTTGCAAATCGAAAATCTGAAAACATGGCTTTTACAAAACTCCACTGGATTTTTCTTAATTAAGAACATGCAATTAAAAATGCAGTTACAAATTGACCAATAAAGAAAGGAACTAGTTTTGTTTCAACTTAATATTGGAATAAAAATATGGGGTTTGAGGAGAGGAGCGGGGAAGGCCAGGAGGATATCTACTCTTCCAGACTTGTTAACAATACTTCAAAACACATATCTTTTTTAAGCAGCCTCAAAAATGTACAGGAAGAACTCAGTGCTTCTGCTGCTGAGATTCTGGCTCATATCAGCAGTTCCCAAACTAGGAGAGGTTTAAATTCCTACAGAAAATGCATTCTTGACAGCGAAGGAGGAAGTGGAAGAGACATGTGCCATTCAAGTAGCTCCATCTAGATAAGGCACCAATTACTTGATGCTGTCAGCAAACATCAATTTAGCAATGCTGTGATTACACTGCTCAGCAGAGGCTTTAGCTCAGTCTGGCTGTAATTGCCACTATCCTAAAAGGCACTGCTTGACCTTGGCTATGCAGATATTCAGCAGCAATTCAGCAACCTACTTTCACCAACAGGTATGTTTTTGCCCTTCAAGGACATTTATCGAGCCTCTCAGTGTGCAGTCTTACACCACAGCTGAGCTGATCCTACAGCAGCCTATCTTGAAGGGGACAGTTCCTTCCTCCCTCATCCTACTCAGCACAGTGACAACCCCCAACATTTCCCTCACTCCAGACAGCCCTGGCATGGCAATTACCTGTCCAGAAGGCCAAACCAGCAGAAAACCATGTTCTACTTTTTATTCTCTCTTTGTTTTCTGTTTGCCAGCCTGGGGAAAACCACAGGAAGCCCAAATTGAGGGAAAAAAACTATACCCTTTCCCTGGCAACTAGATCAATCCAGCTGCACATCCAAAGCCCAATCTGACTCCTCCAAGTATTTAAGAGGAAGAGAAACCAAAGAGGAGCACTACCTGATTTGTCTTGACACTCTCACCTCACCAACACCAAAATGCCACCCTTACTCCAGCCTCCTCTCTCACTCTAGAGTCAGTGGAGGTCCCCTGCTGCTCTGCCAACAGACTTTTTGTGGCAATGCTAGGATGTGGAAAGTCTACCTTTCTCCTATGGTCAGCACACAGCTTGACATGAAAGGCATAGCTCATTCTTCCAGCCTAATTATTTTACTATCAGTGAGTATCTTCTGGCCTCCAACAGATCATTCGTTCCTTTAAAAAAACGCAACTGCCAAGGCCATACCTCTGGTATTGACAGACCTAGCGCCACAGAAACAGATACCTGTCTCCAGACTAAAGACTCATAACTAACTTTCTGAAAAAGGCTTCCCCTCTTTTGCTCCTAGTCTTAACTTCAAAAACTTTCTAGTGTAAAGAACCTGAAAGGCAACCCCACAAAGCCTATCCAAAGGCAGCACCTCCACATGATAACACTCAAGTATTAAAACCAACTTGCATTGAAAAGGAGCTCATATAAATTTAAAATGTGGTCTTATGAGACTTGTGAGCTCTACTCCCACCAACCTGCCCACAATACACCGTAGCTTTTTCCCCATGACCAGCTTCCAAACTGGGTGACATAAGGGCAAGAGATAGTTAGTTTGTCACAAAACTTGAGAATGAAAAATATTTCAGAGAGAAAAAACGATAGGTAACAACACAGTATGAACTGGATTCTTCTCAATTTGCCAGCTAAAACAAATTAATTCTTAATATGGTTAATTAGGGCAAAAACACATCAAATTTAACTTCCTAATCTGGAATTAAGATTTGTCAGCAAAGGCCAGATCTGTTGATACAGGTCTGCCATTATCCCACTTCTGAAGTTACCACTCACAAGGCAGGAACCCACTTCCTCCTGTGGTAAGGGCAGTCTCCCAGTCCTACACAGCCATGAACAGTGCCATTCATACAAGTCTCCCAAGTGGTACTTCAGCACATCCCAGTCAGAAATACATTATCTTGCACACCTTCCCAAGTCTGATATGAGCTAACCACGGGACATGGAGAGCTCCCTCACAGATCTGAGGCAGTGTTCATTACCAATAGCTCCTCTGTTTGCCCAATTTGCATCCTACAGTTTCCAGACATGTCACTGCTTGCTCAGGCCTTCACAGGCAACTAATGGGCCACCTCAACACACTCATCCAAACCTGGAAACAACTGCAAGATTAAACCTGTCATTTGTACCTAAATTAGAGGCAGGAGAGGAGGCTGACTAGCTGCATTTGTTACTTCATCTTGAGGCTTCTATTAATAGCACTTGGCACTTTCAGTCAAGGTTGTCTATGCGACTTGAGAGAGTTACTGAATTGATCCACGCACGAAACACTTCTGCAGCTCATTTTGCACTGCCACTATGCTATCTGGAACCATCCCATCTCCATTCCTTTAAGGTCAACTTCTATTCAAATTTCGAGGCTCAATACACGCTCTTAGGCACCAAAATCTGTGCAGCTAACACTTGTCTTGCAAAATCTGATATTCAGCCATTTTACAGCCTTAAATCTATATTTGGTTACTTGGAACTGCACAAACGTGTAAAGAAATTTCAGTGCCTAAGCAGATGCCTTACCCTGTTCCTTCCACATCAAATCCCAACAGATAGCTAGGACCAAACCAGCAGAGTCCTGAATTGCAGGACTCAAAGTACCACCAGGTATTCACAGCAGCTGGGCCTTCCCAGAAAGAGGGGTCTCACTGCAGCACAGTCCCACCTGGAAGTCAAAGGGCATATCTGAGAGCAGCCCTTGCTTTAATCAGGCACAGTCCCACAGAGCACATGGGGAAAGCTCATGCCTGGGGGAAAAAGCCATGCCATCTCTGCCTTCCTACTGAGGTGCAGATAATCATTTCGGAAAGACTGATCTAAACAGCCTTTGCCAGCCTCATTTGGCTTTTCAGAAAACTCAAATGTCTGACCAGCTGCTCCCAAGTCTCAGAGTGAGTTTCGTACTTGCGTGAGCTCTTTCTGTTGTTTTGAGGAAGTTACCACAAACAATTGCTTCCATATGCTATAAGGACAACACAGAAATCCTTGAAGGATCAGCCCAGCTTCACCCCCCCACAAACACTTTCCTCTTTCCCATCATTTGCATTCCTTTGGGACCATCTACACTTGCAAAGCCACACAGGAGTACAGGAGACAAACTGAGGCCTGCACATCCAGCCGGGAGGCTGTTAGAAAGCAGTAGTAAACACACCCAGCACAGCAATAATTTCCACCAGAACGAGTGCCAAAAGGGACAACCTAGTCACACTGACAGTCCTGCCTGACCTGTCACAGGCGCTCTGCCTACAGCAGCACTGTTTTACTACTGAACCACTGCTGCTGGGTAGGAGCTCCTATATCTGCGCCTGTTTGCACACCAGCAGATTTCTGTGGTCTACCTTCATCTTAAAGAAAGAGAGCAAAAGAAATTTTCAAGAGAAAGCCATCTTTAACACCAGGCATCCCTCAAGGAGTTTTGCCTGCAGGCTGAATAATGCTGCTACTCACCCCATCATTCTCCCCAGGCCAGCAAAAGACTAAGTAGGAGTTGAACAGTATTTCAGGCCCTCATCCCCATACTCATATGCTAAAGAAATTAGAGTTTTCTGACTTGGTTATCTCACCTCCTGCCTTCTTATGGTATCTTCATTCTCTTTCGGGCCCAAAATCTCAGTGTTCACTACAAGCACAATTCATTTAAACATGGAAATAAAAAAGCAAAGCATTTGAGAGGATTTGTGCTACTCTCCAGCACTCAAAATGACAACCAAGGGGAGAAAACTGATGTTACTGTACACTGCTGCCCACACGCCCCAGTAACTACAACATTAGACAGGAGGCTACAGCCTGCGAAAACCATGTCCAGCAAGCAGATATGTCTGTTCCAGACTTCACGAGATTGGCCACCTTGGATCAGAGACCAATATCTATACCTGGTTTCTTTTTCCATTTGCAGCCAAAAGCAAAGGAGGAAAGTCAGGAAGAATGGTATAAAGAAATGTATGGATAAAGTTTAAGAACAGGGAAAGCAAATTTGATTATTTCTCACCTCCTGTCAGTCTTCCAGTCTTGAAATAGATATTCTCCATTTTTAACTTACTTCACTAGAATTCTCTACCATGAGCTTATCCACTCTGTTTATAAAAGCTTAGCATTCACCACATCTTTTGGCAAGGAACTCCACCAGTCTGGTATATTGCAAGATGAACCATCTTTCATTATTTGTTTTAAAACTCACTTCTAGTAGTTTTATTTGACATGCCCCAATCCTTGTATGGGAAGAGACAGTGAACAGTCAGTCCCCATCCACCACCTCTAGGTGGTTCATGATTTTGTAAGGAGCTATACTATCACCCCAAGTCATCTGTGTTCCAAGTACAAGAGTCTTCACTAAGTCACTTTGTGGCTCTCCTGAAAGCCATTTCATATCCCTTATCAGTTCTTCTGTGAAGCCCCTTCCAGGCCCACTGTATCTTTCCTGAGATGAACAGGAAACACCAAGACCACATGCAGCTTTCCAGGCATGGCCACAGCAAGTGTTTACAGAGCAGGATAATATAGTCTGTTTTGTTTTCCATTTTTTCCCATTAATACCTTACTCTCAATCTGCCTTTCCGACACCTAAGATCATTTACAGAGTGCAACAAAGAGGTCATCCCTCTCAGCAAAGTCACAGATAAGAACTGCTGCTGCTTTGTATTTGGAAACCTATCCCACATTCTGTCCTGTCTGCTCCTCTATGGAATGGGAAATCCTATTCTTGAATTAATAGTTTGATTTCAACGTGCCCCTTTCTCTCCATGCCGCTGTGAGCATTTATGATCAAGAGCATCCTCAGAGAGAGCTCTTGCAGCACAACTATTCCAATCCACTCCAGAATGGCTACTCCAACAAATGTCCACAACCAGACAAGTTCTATTTTAAAAGCCTTCCCATGGGCCTATGTATAACACAGTTAACATTTGAATCCATTTAATTAAGTAGCAGCATCAAGTCAGCATGACAAGACAACATCCATCAGAGTTCATCTACCATCCACTGCACAATGTGCCTGCCCTCATCCCTCTCTCCTGCCTGAAAGTAGGCACATTAATAATGTATGTGCAAAGGCACACGCTCCTGAAAAAGCGGAGGATGCAGAAATCCCCGAGACACATGACCCATGAGGGTTACTTTGAAAAGCCTTCCGTAGCACATCAAGTAATAAGTTGTAACTAAGTAGCAATCTTGCATGAGAGGTGGCTACATACTCATCTGTTCTTTTGCCTTTAAAAAAAAGAAAATGCCTTTATTGGTTGACTTGAGACCCCAGTGCTCTTTGGTCCAATACACTGACACACGGAGCTCCAACATCAGGCCTGAGTTTCACAACAGCACAGTGGTTTGCACGTCTGTCTCTACATTCTGCTCCCAGAGTTTTCAGCACCTCTGCACGCACTCCAACATGTTTTCCATGCTGCTACACAGCAAAGTCGTATCAATGCACTCAGGCATCCAATACGTGAAAATGCTGAAAATGTAGCTGTACATTGTCAGCGTCAGCATTTAAGAAATAGCTCTCTATCTTACATAAGTGAAATTTGATACAGAGTGCCAAATCTCACAGCTGGCCCTGTTTGTACATCGCTGCTGCTGCCCCCGAGCCCCACCGCAAAAAAGCACGTCCAACCTCCAGGGACCAGTGCACACGTTGTAGGCTCTAATCCATCGTCTGAACACACTGTCTGATCTCCTGTTACTGCTGCAGAAAAACAAAGGCTTGAAGTTTTACATTTAGTTCTGCTGAGCTTCGTTTGGCACATAAAACACAGAGCACTAATTACAGTATACTGTTCTACTTAAGGGGCTGTCAGCATTTCCACTGCAAAGCCTTCATTTCAGGGCTTTATAACACAGCTGTGAAATATTCATTTTGCACTTCGGCTTAGCATGCAAAGGTCTGGCTTTGGACCAGGCTCCTCTGCCTGACTTTTTTGGGGAGTTAGGGTTTTTATTGTTGGTCTGGCAGGGGGAGGGCTGAAGATGGGTGGATGGAATTAACTGCAGGAGATGTTTGACTTACAAAAGCACGCAAAGAACAAAACCACTCAGCTCCGTAGTTGGTTTCTGTCCCTCATCTACCCAATGTGTTCCCCTGCTTTTGTATATGCATATAGAATATGCACTTTTAAATTTCTTTTACATATATATCTATTATATTTTTAAAAGAGGTTTTTCTATCCTCTTCCTCTTCTCCAGCCTGAGTCTTTCTTCCCTCAGCAACCAGTGCTAGGAAAGAGTAATGCCTTGACAAGCCTGGAGACTGAAAATCTTCCACCTGCAAAAGGCAACAGTAGCAAGCCAAGCTCCAACACACAACCCATTCGGAAGGTCTCTGGCTGACAGAGCAGTCTCCGTTTCTCTCGCTGTAAGCCTTCTAAGCCTTGCTCACAGCCACCATTGCACACTCACACCAACTGCCCAACTGACCCTCCAGGAACTACTCCAACACCATCAAATTGGTTTCATGCAATCCACTACACAGATATGTTCCGACATTTTAAGGTGTTTCCAGCCAATGCCCAGTTTAAAGCAGTATTCATGAGGGAAAAACATTCAGAGCTATGAACAAACCCTCACAATTAACCAATTTAAAAAAATAAAGTGGGAGAGGAAAAACAAAAAAATCCACAAAGCAAAACAAAACAGAAAAACACCTGACCAGAACATCATAGTCTGACACAAGCAGCTGCCAACTCTACACAATTTGATTTCAAGATAACCACTTTAAGAACATTAGGGAACAATGTCCCACAACATAAGTAATGAATGGCACTCCTTGGCACAAGACTGGTGAGGGTAGAAACCAACTTGCTGAAACGTTTTGAATCACTGAGTTATGGGAAGCATTACACTTGTAAACCTGCATAAAAGGAGAGGTGGGATAGGGGGTATTCCAGTGGAAGTCTGAGCCTCAGCTCTAATGGCTCTGCCAGGTGTGCTACACAGGGGTTGCAACAGGGGTGTGCATACATTTATTAAAAATGATCCAGACAGTTGGACAAATGGAACAAATCAGGGATGAAGGTGGGAGAAAGGGAACATAAGCAACCCAGGGTCCCCACAGGCTGTCTTTCCACAGCGTGCGTGCATTTGTCCATCTCTCCACAGAGTCTCTCTTGCCTGCTCTCCCCTCCTGGCCTCCCCACCGTGCTGGCTGCTTTCAGTCCAATTCCAGCTGTCAGGGCTGCATTCCTGACCCATCAGCCCCAGCTGTCAGGGGCTACGTGCTGAATCTGCACTCTGCCTTCTTCTTCATGCACCTGAAGAAAGGCAGTCCCAGGCAGGCCATAAATACCATTGCATAGCCCTGGGGAGTGGGTGGGAGGATATTAAAAGCACCTCTACTAGGAACCATAGTGAGAGAACTTAGAATTGGCAGCAGAACACAACTGCAAGTGTTCCTGCGGCCTGCAAATAGGACACGGAGATAATTTCCTACCAGCTTCTACAGCACAATATAGCCATCATTAAATAGTCTTCTGTTTCTTCATTTAACACCAGCCTAGACCACCAATTTTCTCTTCCCCACCCCCACAACAAGTTCAATTTCTTACTAAATACTATTCCTAAATACTGCAGGGATGAGGAGAGGCCCATGTAACCTTACCAACTCTGGCTAAAGGCATGACAAGCAGCAGTTTCTCCTCCTTCTACCATTCGGTCATCATTGTCACTGAACAAGCAACACCAACTAAGTCCTTCATGAGATTTCACAAAACTTGCAGAAAATCTGAGCTTCAGAGATACAAGCATGGTGAATGGACAAGGGACAAAGCGTGTGTAAATTGTCTACCACTGGCGGTGTTGTTGTGATACTATTTTGACTTTGGTGTGGGAAATTCTTTTTTGTTGATGTAAGCAAAGTTTGTGAAGAATGTATGAAATGAATGTAAAAAGAAAAAGCTACATCAAACAGGTTACAGGTATTGCTGGTACATAGTCAATCCTGATTTGTTCCAGACTAAGCATCTGCACATGGAGTCAATCGGACCAGCTCCACAGGCAGCTAAGCCCCATGAAACACAACAGACACACCTCTGTGTGGGCAGGCTTCAAAGAAACCCTTCCTTGAACTCTTGGGACCTGGAATTCTGCAGGATCACTCCTTCAACAAGAACCAGATTTTTCCACTTTGCAAACGTGCATTACTTTTTCATAAGGAAAGAGAGCAGACAAGATACCAGACTACACATAGGGTATGCTTTTGCCCTCCCACATAGGCAATTTGTCCAGTGATTTTTTTCCTTTGTAGTAGAAGATGGAGCAAATTCACCTTTCCCTGCATCAAGAACTACCTACACAAGGATTAGGTACAAATGCAAACTTGCAACACTCCCCTAATCTGTCCCAACAGTGGAGATCAATGGAAGCAACTTCTGACTTTCTGGCAGTCTTACATATTGGTCTCCTCCAAATCCATGCACAGGGGCCTGAATATAGGAAAAGAAAGTGCTTCAGTGAGGAGAAATAGCAAAAAAAAAAAGCCAATACAGCTCCCTTGGGCAGAGTTTCAATTACTCATATAAGGGTTTGAAATCAAGCAGGAACAAACAGTTCTCTTAGTGTAAGGGTCACTGTTCATCATCATTAATCATCACTTCCCAGATAGGAAAGGCTCCTTCCCCTCTGTTTTGCCCAGGCTTTAGCACTCACAAGAAGCAAGAGACAAGAATAAGGAAAAGAGCCAAACAGGAATGTGGGCACAGGCTGGCAAGGCTGCTCCCTCTGTGGCTCTGCTGAAGTCCCTCCTCTTGGTCCCAACCCTGAGCTGAGCCTGCTCCTAAATGCAAATAGGCAATGGTTAAAAGTCCACAGCTCCTTGGGCATACACTCCAAGGAAACTGTGGCAGCACCACATAATTCTTGACTCTGGAGAAGTCAAACACAGGGGCCATAACACGGCACTTCTAACACTGATACCGTCATGGCAAGGAGCTCCCTCCTAAATCACCTCCTGCTGAACTCTATAAACAACACATACATTCAAACTAAACTTGGACACAGGGAAGACAGACTGAAAGAGAGGGAGCAGAAAGCCTTCCCCACAGTTAACCCTGCTGAGGGGAACCACAGAAGAAAGCCACATCTCAGCACTTCAAGAAAAGCATCATGTTACAATCTCCTTCCCCTTAATTTCTTCTCTGGAGCTTATTTTTGGTATAAACGGATCTGTGAACTGTTTGACAAGGCTTGGGGGGGAATTTAGTGGTTGATCTTGAGTCCAAGAGTAGAAACACACAGAGCTGTGCAGGATGAAGAAAAGCCTTTTGATCAGCCTGCCTGAGGCAACACACATAATTCATTTGTGATTTCTTTATTCACCCATGACCCCATGCCAAATCAATTAATTTTTATCCTTCACCAGTGATTTACACAGCCATTCTGTCCTAAAAGTCTTTGACTGCCAGATGTCATCCCTACCTACCCAGCCCACATTGCCATGAAGGCAAATATGCCTTCTAGAGAAGGGCACAGCTGTAGGAAGTCTTAGAGACACTGTAAGCAGTGTCTTAAAGGGACTCTCTGTATGCAAAAGCCCCACCTTTTCATGCCCAGATTCCTTACACAGAGCAGGTATCTGTCCCTGCCACAGGAGGTCAGAGAGCTCACCTCTCCTGACACCTGAAGGACCTTGCCTGTAACTCCTGAACCGCTCCAGGACTAGACACCTTGTCCTCCCATGCATGCATCTCCCTAAGATTTCAGTGTTGTTATGGGGAAAGTACATACTTGCATCCTTGGGGAATGAGAAAATGGTTTTGTTGTAAGCTGATTTAAATTATGTTTAAAAAATTACATATCAGCAATTTAAAAGATGCTAAGATGGGAATAAATACCACAGGAAGGACAGAGTAAGCACGAAGCATTTATCACACAGACAACATCCCTATGGAAGGAGGCAGGACGTAAAGAGATTAGTATTCCATCTCTCCCTAAACATTGTCTGAGCTATTTGTAATTTGTTTCACAGTACTTGCAAGAAGTCCCAACAAACACAAAACCCTCCTGTACTTACAGCAGTCAGCAACATGTACTCTCATACGGCTGGCAATCTACAACCAAGTGTAAGAGGACTAGGTGGCAATACCACACAAACACTGAGGGTAAATGTCTTGAACATGCAACAAACTAGCAACAGATCTGGGAATATTCTCACTCCCTCCCAAATTCCAGCAGCTATCTACTGTGTAGACCATGCTGCACCGTTGCTGTACCTCGCTCCTGCTTGAGGCCAAGGACAATATTTTTAAAGAATGCTTAAAAATTATTCAAAAGAAAACATGAGAGATTTCTTTATTTTGCCTGAGCCAACCAGTATAGACAGAAGGAGACATTCAAGCTCCCTGCCCGCCCCCTGCCAACACTCACTGCCTAGATCTAGGCAACCCCTTCCTGCACTCTTCCCTGCCCTCTGCCCCAAAGAATAAGCTTCTTACAGAACAGCCTCTATCAGCATCTTTCCCTTCATGCATCCCGGAATTAAGCGGCTCTTCACATCTGTCCATCAACATGCATATTGAGCAACCAAGAGATTTGTCCTGTCAGCCAGAAAGGAGACCATGTCCCCCAGGAGAAGTGATACATAGGAACATGGGCCAAAGATGGAGAGAGCAAGCTGAAGAGAGCAGCACAAGCATTGACTTCCATCGTCTCCTCAACAACTCTGCTGCCACTTCCTCCTGTTCCAGTACAGGGGAAAGCCTTTCACCTGTAACACGGTGATCCCTCCACTGCTCCTGCTGCTCAGCCACCACCACAGACAACTCCAGCAAACCCACATGTGCTCACTCAGGTACCACTGAGCCATCTTTCTGCTGCAAAGATGCAAAATGGTACTCCAGGAGAAGCAATCATCATCCACAGCCACAGCAGATGCAGAATTCAGTTTAGTCTTTTCCAAATAGCTAAAATTTCTTACAAGTTTTATGACCTAGACCCAGCATCCCAAAGACCTGAATACTCTTCCTGTAAGTCAGCAGCAAGAAACACCATTGATCCTCTCACTTTTGCACACACACACTCACACACACAGGAAACCACCACTAGACAATAAACCACACAGAGACAAAAGGTTATAAAGGTAACTACAAAGCAATCCTAAACAAACTCATTAAGTCATTCATTCAACTCGCTTTCCTTCTTCACTTGCTCTGCCCTTGAATCACATCTTCCTGTGATTTTTCCCAAGCACCTTCTCCGTTTCTTTTCCTGAAGGAAACAAAGTCTGTAAACGAGGGGTACAGTAGTCCAACATAAGCTGACATATTTGAGTAGCTGTTAAAGGTGACTTAACAGAAAAAAGAAAAAAAGGATTGGCTGCCATATAAGTCCCTTAAAACCCCAAAAGAGAGGAAGTAGCACTGGAAAAGAAGTCTCCTCTAGTTTGCATTTAGGCTCAGGAGCATGGGTAACTGGTAGAATTACCAAATGTGAGAACTAAGGAAGTAAAACCATACTCAGAGGAAATAATTTTTATCCACAGACTTTAAAAACCGTTGTTTTTGTTACCATGTGGTTTCTGCCGTATTTCAAGAAAGCAAACCTTCGCAATAACCACCATTTCTTGTTTAGAAATTCAGAAAGCCCTAGATCCAGGCGCACAACCAACTCTTGTTGCTTCGACACTTCACAAAGCACTGCTGCTTTTACATGTTTAGTTCTTAGCAAAAAATGCTGTTGTAAAAAGCAGAATGCAAAAGTAGAAATTATGGAACTCCAGTCTTCAGCAGAGAGCCAACGCTCCCAGTTTCCTGGTAAATAGCTTTAGACACATTCACTTACTCAGAAGCATTTAGCAGAATCTGTCTGGATAAGAAATAACTTTGAGTGACACATGTAGTTCAGAAATAGCTGAACAACAGTCCTAAGTACATTTCTGCAGTTAAAACGAGGAAGATAACAACACTTGAAGAGCAAAGCAACACAAGAGAGAACATCCCTGTTGACTGACATTTGTGCTGAACCACTGTGCTCATCCTGCTCAAACTGTATTTTTCTCCAGCAAAAAGAGAGCTATAAAGCTTCTGTGCAGCTTGTGTCCACTCCCTGCTGCGGTGGACTGGCAGAGAGGTAGTCGGCAACTGCTGGATACAAGTTTTACTGTCACCCCTGCACTGGAACTAGCTCCTGCATGAAGCCAGGCTGCAATTCCCATCACAAACCAGAGAAGAGGTGTTGGACGAAACTGAGCTGATGGCCTGTCAGAGTTGAAAGAACACAGCTGATGATTTGGACCCTTTAAAAAAAATTGCAGAAAGAAATTACTGTAGAGAATTGTTCACGGAGCACTGAACCCCAAAAATGTTCCCACATGTACACAGTCTTGTCTCTCTTCTTCTAATTGCATCAGTGTGTTTAAGAAAAGACATTACTTCCACCTGCAAACTTTGCTGCAGATTGATACCTGCAATAGAGCACTTGGGAGACAATATTGTGGAAGGATCTATTTAAAAATTAGCAAAGACAAAAGAAGTACTTAGTTTAAAGATGGAATTAACATCACCCACAAGCAAAGACTAAAACTGGCTTCTCAGTGCTTATCAGCACTTTCTGCTATTTCTACAGAGGTCACTTCCTACATTCCCTTTAGGTGAGATACATATCTATTAGTGACAGAAAGGACCACAGAAATTGGCCACAGCAGCTAAGTTGACCAAGCAAATACTTGCACTAAACGATCTCAACAAAGAACCAGAGAGCTACTTCTAAATTGCAAGAGTTATATTTACAAGCACTGCCTGGGAGAAGTCCTATGCACACTCCCCATGGTTTAAAAGGTGATAGCAGCATCCCACTTCACAGATGATGCCACTTCAAAATACTGCTCCCTACAGTGTGTCACAACATGATGATCAAGGCAGCTCCACAAGTACCCAGACTACCTGTCTAGTAGTTTGAGGAGGAAAACATCTGACAGTTCAAGCAAACTCAGCAACAGTTCTGGAGTCAAAAAAACTAAGATTGTCACAGACCAAACTCTGTGGTGTTGGGCCACCAGGTTGCTGCAAACTGAATCCTATGGGATTTCTGACAGGTGTTCCACCACAAGAGAAAAGAGCTGAGATCTTCAAGCAGGAAGCCAATGCTCCAGACCCAAGTACTTATGCTCTTCCCTGAAGGCGTGCCATATGGCACTTTGTTGTTGTTTTCAGCCACCTTCCACAGCATTTTCCACTGCAGATAGAGTATCTGGGAAGTCTTCTTGAATAAGCTGTAAGGAAGGGAAGCCCTGGGTCTACCACTTTCTTCTATTTATACCAACAACATTACTGCAAGAGTTCAAACATATTTTATATATAGCTCTGTGGCTTATTTCCAGGCAGAAGTAACTCAATGCTGGTGTACATATGTTTAGACCACAGCAATTGGAAACAATGTCCAATAAACTCTGTTAACTGCTGCTCCACTGTAACCAGAACAGGCTCTACAACTGCAGAAACACAAGCCATGATAGGAAAAAAATTTTAAAAGTTATCCACCCAGAAGCTAAGTAAGCCAGTTGCCACCTGCACAGCACTGACAGACTTCCACTGTAGCCCCAACAGATTTATAGCTGTTAAGTTAACAGCCAGCTCTTGTCACATCAAGATATAGCATCTGACTGCCAAGAGACCACATGGAGGTGACCAGGGTGTGGGCCAGCGTAAGGGCAGACATGCAATACACAGAGCATCTGCCAGTATCCGCTTGCATTTTGTAAACTTAAGAGTGGACAAACAGAAGATAGTTAGATTTGCACAGCTCTATCTGTACTGAAAATATCAGCAGTGCTACCACATTTTAATGAGTCTGATTTGAATCCAGTACCCATAAGCTCACACACTGAAAAGGAACAAGAACGGAAAGGAGCAGGAGCCCCGGCCCAACACCCAAAGGGTGCTTACCTCGGCACTGGTTGCAGGGGCCTCAGTGACACATAGATGAGGAAGACACTTGCTAGAAACCTCGCAGGTTACTGATCCCAGTGCTGAGCCTAGGCTTTAACACGACCTCAGGTGAGCCAAGCTGCAAACAGCAGCCCACATGTGGACAAGCACCAGGTGATAATTACCATGCCTTTCACCAGATTGTCCCTCTCACAGGCTTCAAACACGGCCCTGTCAGTCTTCCCAACACACATAAAAACAACCTTTCATCACATTTTTCTCTGCGACAGCTGAATACCAGGAGGGTGGAGGGGGAACAGATACGTGATTAACACGTTTTTAAAAAAAGCTTGCCTTTCTTATGCCTGAACCCAATGGGACTGAACTTTAAAGACGAGGAAAGCATAATCAACACTTCAGAAGTATCTAAAAAGGCATGGCACCCTTGGTTATGGGAAGTGGAAAAGTTAATGACCACCATCTCAGGTCTCTGAAGAGACAGGCGTCTCTTCTCCTGGGATATAAATAACCCAGCTTTATTCCTGCATAAACCTGTTCGTAACTTCAGGAGTGGAACTGCCCTTCCTGAACATGCCAGGTCAGCATCTTGCTTGGATCACAGAAGGCTCAGTCACTCTGTCAGGGAGCTTCTAGATGGGGAGAAAAAGGGAAACCATTTTCAGGGATGATGATAGGGGTACAAAATAAAAATGGAATATCTCTGGTTAACTGTTTATTTGGGGGACGTGAAAGAGGGAAAGATAAACAGTCTCTGTTCCAGGCTTCACAGGACTGGTTAGCAACATGTTCAGGAAATACGGATTATTGGACAAAGTGCAGCTGAGCTGGTCAAAACAACATGATGAAGACAACTGCATGATATACATATAAGGCATGCACACAGATACAGTTATGTGCATTAAATGAATCATCACACATAGACTCTGATCTTGCAATTGGCCACAGGGGCACTTATCTTTACATCCTTTGGGTGAAATTAACTACTCACACTCATACTACCTCACCACACAAAATTAAGCTGAAGCACCCACAGGAGTGAGTGAGTTTGCATTCAATTTTCTTTTAAACTTTTCAAGGTCATCGCAACTCTAAAAATGCTACGAAGAGTTGTGTAAGGCTGTGTACATTACAGCTGTAACACAATACCACTGTCACTTTATAAACAGGGGAAAAGAGCAGGCTGTAAGTTTCTGTACTAACAGGCACACTAAGAAAAGTAACATACACTCAACCAGAATATGTTCTTCCTATTAAACACACACACACAGAAAAATAGAAACATAATCATACCATCATCCAACCAGGCCTCAGCATTTAAGTACGCTCTACAAGGCAAAACCCTGCTTGGCAGTTGTTTACAGTACTTTCCTTTCTGGGGACCTGAGAAAAGCATCCAAATGAAATCACAGTAGAGAGTGGGAGAACAGGACATGGGACAAAACATAGGCAGCAGACCTGGAAGCAAATTCCTCTTTCAGAGAGATGGCCGCAACGCATAGGCGGCATTCCCTCTGCTGTCCAGAGACAAGACCCTCTCCCCAGCAAGGGAAACCACCCACTTTGACATTTTATGATGGATTTTGTTTCTAAGTCCTTCCTTCTGTCCTAACTGCTTCTGCACCTACAGAGATCACTAATGATTTATAGTTCTGCCATATCCTCAGCATGAGAGCTCCTCAATTCAACTAATCCCAAATGCTACACAAATATGTTTCAGGCCCACAACTCCGTTCCCCACAACCCAGGGCAGGAATACCAGCTTGTCTCTGTCTAGACAGTTACAGTACTCTTTACACAGCCTCCTTCTCTCCTCAGCCAGGGCTGCCGGCTAAGGAGGGCTGGGTTGCTCCTCCCAGTACAACAGGCCCTAAGTGCCAGAAAAAACTAGGAGCAGAAAGAAAGAGATTCTTTTGCTTGCCAGCAAACCTTTAGGCAGTAGGTGATGAGTGTTCCCAATTGTTTTAAACCTCTGGAAGATACTGACAGCAAAACTAAATGCTTTATTGCAACAAATACTCTTCTTTTCCCAGGGGAACATCACATGACTGTCCACAGTGAGCAGTATTTCTCAACCCCTGGTAACCTCAGAGATCCCCAGGTGCCCTGTAAAACACTTGTTTTTCACCAAAGAGGCAGATTTTTCCAAACTAATGAGACAATTCCGTTTCCTTGGCACAAATGCAAAGCCAGAAGCTGCCCAGTGCATCATATCCTCTACCACGGAAGGCAGTGTCACTAGCCAGGGCAACCTGGTGGTCTTTCCCAGCCTTGCTGGTCAGCCTGGAACTTTGGTCACCAGAGTTCCACCATGAAGGTCCAGGCACTGTCTGAGACAATGCAGACTCTGAGCATATTATAGAGGGTTTGTCTAGACTGGGAGCTTGGTTGTCTCCTTTTCCCAAACGTGTGTTTAAACTAAGCTTTGCAGGCTTACCAAGGGCCACAGGCCCCAGGCAGTGCAGGGCCCTCCCCAGGCACCAGGTACCCACAGAGCCGGAGGCAGGGTCACAGTGTCCCTTCCCAAGCACACCACAGCATGTCCACAGCCACGGGAGGCTGCAGCACCTGGAAGGAGCCAGGGCAGAAGCTGTGAAGTTGCCATCAAGCAGGCAGGCCAGGCCATGCAATTGTGACCCAGGTGCTGTGCAGCCCACTGGCTCCTGCCCCAGCTCCAGCAGGCTGTACAGAAGGTCATTAATCAGCCCCCTGCCCATTTTATTAACAGCCATGTTTACACACTGACACTCCTGGGCAGAGACATTCATTCCAAGGACCTGGAGCAGCTTCAACACACACCAGAGACAGTCCAGGCATTGCATCTTCTCCCCCAGCACCACACACATTTTTCCACTGATGGCTCCATCAAAAAAGTATTTTTTGAAGGTCTCGGACATCAAAAAGCTTATTTGCAGCCCTGCTACAGAAAATGGGCCAAGAACTTCACAAAGCAATATCCATAAGCCACTCAAAACAGTGACACGGGAGACCTGCTCTTTCAGAAGTTACAGCCAAAAGAAGCAGCAGCAAGGAAGCTGAAGAAAGCTGCCTCTCACCCAGAGCACCTCACCCTCATCCTCCCCCAGCACCAGTTATTCACGCTGATGATTGCGTGCTAATATATCTCAACAGCTTAGCTCGGGAAGCCTGCAGAGACAGGCAGCACAAACCACGGATTATCAGGGAGGAAGATTATCCTCCCAGTGCAGAGGACAGTAGAATCCCAATTCCAGCCTCAAAAGCTGCTCAGCTTCTAGAAACAGCTCAGTTCATTGAGGCCTACCACAGACTCATCAGAAATATTTGTTCATACATTTTATTAAGAACACTTTATGTCATCTTGTGCCCATTCCCCTCAACCACCACTCCCATAGCAGGGTTTGGGACACACACACTGGGCAAACACTCTCCAGCCAGCCCTCACAGTTTGGAAAGATACACAGAACCATTTCTGAAGCCTGTCTGGCCATGATTCAGTCCAAGAAAACTAGATGAGTTCAGACATGATGGGCTTAAGCAAAAAAAGCAGATCCCAGATTTGTCAGTTCCAGTTTACAGTCAGCAATGCTTTTGGACCCAGCTGCTCAAGAAGGATGACACCCCCAAAGCAGGTTTGAAACAACTGTGCACAGAACCACTATATCTAGTTCAAAACTGGGAGATAAGCCAAATACAAGCCCAAGTTATGCAGCTGTTTTAAAGCCCTGGATGCTGGGACACTTTGCAGTAAGTGGAAAAGTATCCTGTCTGCTTTACACTGAAGGAAAAAAAGAGGCTCAGAGACAGTCTGAAAAGCAGAACACAGAACCCAAAAATTTTAATTGCATTTTAAAAGAAAATTACACAGCTCTATTTCAAGGTTCACTCAACCTTTATACAGTTCAGCAGCACAGAAGCACTGGTTAAGAGCATGAAAAACATCACTCTTGGCCCACACAAAGCTCTTGCAGAAAAGACTAGTATTGATGAAACATAACCGGCAGAAAGAAGTCCTTTCACCGGTGTAGCCTGTTTCTCTGAGGGACAGGATCATTCAACAGACTCTTTTGATATGTGTTACTATTAAGACAGCTTGTTTTTGGATCTCAGCTTGCACATTCTTTCTAGCACAGGTAAGTGCTTAGCCAAATACACCCTGACACTCATGCCCCCTCAATATACCTCCAACACCATCCCTATCCCCTCATGGTTCCAGTCACAGCATGGCCATGGCCCAAGCACAGAGCACAGCAAGTTCTGAACACCAAGACCTGCCACCAAATAAGGAGGCAGGTCTTGCAGACACTCCTTTCACCCTCAGTCTTATTCAATGTTTCAGCATCTCCAGCTGCTAGACTGCTTCAGGGACTGTGCAATGAACTCAAGCTCCTTTGGTGCAAAGCCTGGCTTGAGCAATGGTGCTTTTTTTTTTTTTTGCAAATGAAAGCATCCCTAGTACAAACAAGACTTCAAAGGCAAGCAGCCCCTTATGTGCTACTCAAAGGTGAGCAGCCGATTTCAAAGCCCTTGGGAGACCTCAAAGGCTACCACTGTTGAGCACAGGAGAGGTAGCTAACACTTCAATACTGGCACTTCAAACAGCTGCCCTGTGCTGGGCCTGTCTGTCAATAGGGAAGGGTTTCTGAACAAGCAACACTGTTTTTCACAGTGCCTACTTGGGAGAAAAACAGGAGCAGAAAGCGTTACAAATCTGTATCCTTGAATCCATGGACACCGTCATAAAGTTGCTTTCTCCTTTCAGAAACCCCTCCATCTGCCTGCTCTCAAGACATTTGTTAATGTTATGACTCTCTACTACAGTGCAACCTCCAATAATCTACTTTCTTCCAGAGAAAGGAGTCTCTCTGGATCCATGATGGGGCAAATTTCAGACTAACTCTGCAAAATGTCAGGGAGATACAGAAATTAAAGAAGCATCACTGTAAGGAAGGAATGTCATTGTTAAAATTTTATGAGGTAAGAAATCTCATATTAGTTGTTATATCACATTAGCCACCTTGACTAACTGTGAATTTTAATACTGTATTTGGGAGAACAAGCAGGTCTGATTTTATTGCTATTGACTTGGAAACTCTGAATACACCAGGAGTTCATAGTGTTCTACAGTACTATTTTCAATCAGTTTCCTCACAGTAACTAACAACAGTACTGGTCTCCTGGGACACTAGGAAATTTACAAGTCTTACTGGGGTTTCCACAGCTCTAATTCTTATGGTACCTAATCTGCTTGAGCTCGTTGGAAAGTCATCATCACCAGAGCTACTGAAATCATTAGTGACAATAGGACCAAGTCAGCATTTACAACAGCACAGTTTGGAGACTTTTAAGCAAATAATCTTAAATGAACACAAGTCCCCCTCATGAGAGAGGTGAGAAACATCCCTGGTAATGTGCAAGAGGTTGGGCTTTGTGACTAAGGCTAGGACTTGGCCTTAGAGGATCAAGATTCAATTTCTAGGTCTGCCTTAGACTTCCTGTGGGAGTTTGGAACCATGTCTGTAGAGAAAAAGCATGTTCCATTCCCTCCATAGCTTTAGTGTTTTAAGCCTGAAGCTCCTCTGGGCTAGGTCTACTTTATCCCATCTATCCAGTGCTCACCAAAGCAAGGCAGAGAGACGGGATGCTCCTGCAGTCTATGGTCACACAAATATGAAACACCTTTGCATCGATATTTTTGAATACAGATCACACAGCACAGCTGATTACAACAGCTGCAGGCCTCAGTTGCATGTTCCTTGCACAACACACGAACATGCTCAGGGCAAGGCTAAGCAGCACTGTGGTGAAGGGAAATAGTAGGAGGGCTTTCTGAATTGCAGTAGCCACCCTTTGGTGGGCACAGCCTCGGCAAAGCCCGCAGGGTTTCAGGCACAGGGACCAGCCCACATCTGGAGCTGGGAACCAGAGCAGCGAGCGTGCCACAACCCTGCTACACACATACCAGAGCCCTCATAAACTTCCAGCTATGCGGAGGCAGGTACGTCAGGCACAAACAGAAGCCTGAAGTAACTGAAACTGGGCTCTGTGATAGTTAATTATTCAGTCCTTAGCTGGGATCACTCAGCATTAATGTCAGGACTAAGCACTGTTTGAGTGCCATGTAAGCACCACTCCTGGCACCAAACATCAAAACCTTTGAAAAAAGCCAGAGTAGCTAATAGACGTTGTTTGCTTTCACACTCACAGAGAAAATTGTGCCAAGGCTAATCAGGCAACTTCTCCCTAAGACCTGATCAATAGGAAACAAAATATCTACTTCAATTTTCCAGGCCACCAAAATGCTGACCACCACTTTCTCGGCCAGAAATGGAGGCGGTGACCTGTAGTTACTTTCTACTAGACACAGAGAACAGTAAAATAACATACAAGTCATTTTACAGGTGCTTGCAGATCCTTAATGATAGAAAATCAGAAAGTGGCCCAGCCTGGTCTGACTCCCAATCATCACTTCAACTGTTCTGCCCTTTTGAAACAAATGAGGTGATACATCACAGGTAGGGCCAAGCACGAAGCTAGTGAAACAGATGGTACACTCTGAAGGAGGTCTCTTTCCACTATGTCTGAGGATGTCTTTCTCCACCAGCCCCCTCAGCACCACACTGAACAACAGCTCTGACTAACAAGCAGCAAATGTACCACCTGCAACACCTCTGACCAGCCCTGACCTCTGCCATCTTACTATCCCAGCCAGGTCTTTGGCAAATACTACAGGCTTCACGGCCCATGGACAAAAGGGGGGCTGTGTGTGCACGGCTCACCCAGCACAGCAGGGACAGCAGCGTAAAACCTGCTTATGAGCCTCTCCAGTCAGGTTAGCCAAGTCCAACAGGCCCTCTCAGAGGGCCCAGCTCATCTGAAGGAGGTGAAGAACAACATTCAAGGCAGAACCACAGCAGCTCTGAAGGGCTATCCAGGTAAGCGGTGTATGACCATCCACAGGAAGCAAGAACCATTTAAACCCATCAGGCAAATGACCTGGTTTGTGTTATTTATGCCGACTTCACCCCAGCATATCATCATGCTTCCCCTGCCACAGAGATGTCTTCCTGCTATCTTTCACAATAAAGACAGCACATGACTTAGGGATGGATAGTAGGACGGATCTTGCCAGTAATCTTGCCTCAAGACTGGCAAGAAGTATCACAGTGTTTTATGGATACAACTGCAGGCTGCAAGACCAAATATGTTGAATTGTTATATGCTTTTATATCTACCATACTCCAAAAACCAAAGTCAAATGCGCTGCAGTCCACCAGCAGAAAAGCTCTGGCTTTGATATGCTATGTGTATGTAAGTCACATTTAACACTCATGTTTAGACCAGGAGAGCTAGCCAGATCACCCTGTATTTTCAGGACAAAGCATATCATTCACAGAGTGAAGAATGGAACAAGGTAACACTGTGTGTGAAACTATTAACAAAAACAGAGTCATCTTGAGCACCACATATCTGAGGATGGAATAGGGGACACTAAAGCAACCCAGCAGGGAAGCATTTACCCCCTGAGCTATGACACTCTCAGTTGTTTCACTGACTCTATCTACAGATACAGACACACCACTGAAATGCAGGTCTGGCTATGGAGAAGCCAACCAGCCTTTGTCCTCTGCTTTAAGGGACACTGTTATAAGCCTGACCAGAGACGGACATGAAATCCCTTCTATCTCTGGACAGCAGGCCCTAAGCTGTTGAAGCAATTGGGTGTGTTTAGACTGAGCAGTGCAGAGCTGTGAGAGGGATCCCTAGCTATCAACTGGGGTCAAGCAATATTCATGGATGCTGAAGCAGAACAGGCACAGCAGCAGACAGCCAGACCAGGGTTAGATGCATTCCCTCAGCTGTGCCCTTGGCTGCACTGGTCCCAGAGATGGTGGGCTGAGCACCGCTCAGACTGCAGTGGAACGAAGAGGGTGAATGAGGCAATACTGCACTGAACAGCTCCTCAAAAGCACCATCATTTTGTAGAAGATCCTTCCAAATCCTGCCAAAAGAAAAGCTTAATGCCAGCATCAGTCAGGCTGCTCCCTAACTCCCCCACACAGTCAGGCTGCTCAGCCCCACATCCAGCTCCCTGGGAACGCAGCAGGTTCTGCTGCTGCAGGACAAAGTTGTTCCCAAAGACTTACAAAGAATCCCACTCTGCAACAAGCCTCAGCTGCACCCGAAGTGATTTAATAAGAGGTGATAATTTTTGATGCATTTATATCAGTGAACCAAACTTGTGTGTTTTTTGGTTCTGTTCCAGTTCAGGTTCAGCAATTCTCAGCTGATCCAGTTAAGACCGGCAGTGGTCTAACACTGATTCATGTTGGAAGCTTTGATATTTTCAAACAAAAAGGACTGTGTGCTGAAAGCAGGAAGCTACAGTCAGGCCAGAAACATTACTCCATTCTCCTGTGTCCAGGACAGCCTGTGGTCCTAGCTGAGCCCTCCAGCTTCTCAGGGGATTAAGAAGCTGGAGAACTTCGTTTGGAATGACAAGACATGAGAGGTCTGAAGCTTCCATGGATGTGCTTTCCTCTTAAATCTGTGCAAGCTCACTGGCAGGACACAGAAGTACATGTACTTGTTTCTACTGGCTGGCAGTAAGAACAGACCATGCCTCACCAAAGGAGGACAGGAAACCCTGTCCCACTAGGAGCAACTTAGTCAGGGCTCATTTTCAGAACAAAAGCTCTCAAGAAGGTCTTGCAGAGCCATCCAGTCCAACCCGGCATCATGGGGCAGGAACAGGCACTCCAGCTGCACATGTTTGCATGCTACTTGGAGAGGGGGAGACCACAACACAACAGTTCCCTGCTGAGGAATTCAGGTTTTAGTCAAAGCACTCTTTTAAACAGGCAACTTGAAATATTTCTGGCTTAGAAAAAACAGGAGAGATCAAAGAAACAAGCAGCAAATTCCAAATGTGTTTCTTTGATTCACTCACTTCCCATTTCAGGGAAAGCCTGTAGCAGGTCTTGTAGCAATTTGTTTCTACATTGACATTCACAATCTCATTTGACTTAGGATACACACACACACCAACCCCTTCAAACAGGCACAGCTACATCAGTTGAAAAGAGGTTTATATTTACAAGTGTAGAGCTCAACAATACAAACAGCCCCTGCAGGAACTGTACTTCCTTAGGTACAGTACTTCTGTGAGCAGGGTACTACAGCAACCAGGACATTTTAACAATGGGAGACAGGTCAACCCTTAGCTTCCCCACTGTCCTGATAGTGCTGCTCTGCAGGGTGATTCAAAGGCACTTAGTGCCAAGTTTTTAACCCTGTGTCTCTACTGGAATCACAAGCACAGTGACCAGATGCATGGCTGGATTTCTGGCAGGGCTAGTAATCCTCTAGAAATTGAATGCAGGCCAATCAACTTATCTGAGGAAATTTTAGCTTCCAACCGCCACACCAATACATTACAAATCCCAACAGTCAACAAGCCTTAGACTTAAGTCATGGTACTCTAGGTCTGTATTGGTTCAACACAAAAAACAGGGATCTGGAGAGCACAGCAAAAGTCGATTCAAGCCATGAACATCTGAAGACACACACAAAAAAAAGAAGTCTAAACACAAAACTAGTCAGGCAGCAACAAAAATCAGGACTCCCACAAAACAAAAGCTGTTTTCAAAAAGCAGCAACAAAACCAAACACTACGTCCAATTTGTCAACAAGATTTACTTAGAGCTCCCGCTCCTTGCCCCCCTTTTTCTTTTTTTAATATCCATGATGGCTCCTTAGTTTTACTCCCGTAGAGATCTCCTGGAGCTCTACTGTAAAACCATGCATTAATTATAGCAAGAAATAAGTCCTAGTGGAAGTCACAAAACAAGTTCTGTCTTGTACAGATGTCCTGCACAACCATCATGCAAAATATCTCTATTTACCCATACTCTCCCTTCCACAGCAATGCACAAACAGGTCTCTACAGAGCCAGCCTCCCACAGCCTGCCCACGGCCAGCCCAGCACTACACAACTGCTTCACTGAAAGGAGCCAATTTCACAGGCCTTCTCTTCAGCATGACAAACTGCCCAAGGGGTCTGTCCCTAACCACTGAGACAGCCTGGCAAGCCTCACACACCCAAAGGGTTCTTTAGGAAAGAGCCAGGACACTTCCCACTGGAGAGGAAAAAAAAAAATCACAGCTCATGGAAGTTTAGGCAGTGCCACTGAGGGTGCTTGTCCATCTTAAACTGAGCACCTGGTTGCAATAAAAAACTTGAGGGACTCAGAGGACTGTTGAGGGCTGGTTCTTCACCTACATCTGCATATGCAAAGCACAATATCATCTTCCAGGCATCAATTTAGGGCAACAGTCTAGCTCCATCCTACATAACCAAGCAGCATTCAGTTGAGATGACCAACTTTGTAGGCCCTTCCATTCTTCCACCTGACCAGTTTCATACAGCTCTTGGAGCACTCATTTCTCAAAAAGTCCAAGAGACAAAGATGCCTGAAAGACTCCTTCCTGCAGGTCAAAAAAGACCCTTCAGGAGTGATGTGTATGATGCTCAGTGTTAGTCCCAGGGGTTTTTACACATGCACCAAATAGCAGACTGAAATCTGTTTTCTGCTATTTTAGAAAAGTAGAACTGCTTCTCACCTCGGAAAGCAGAGGAGCACACATGCAGCAGAGGGAGCATCTCCACAGACACCCAACATGTCAGATCTTTGGTAAAGAGCCCACTCCCTTTCCTCTTGCCCACTCTAGCTGGCCTGCTGATGGCAGACCCTAACTCATTTGAGCATCTGCTCATTCAGAGCATATCACTTTAGGAAACCAACACCTGCCCCTAACTCCTCATAATGTCAAACTGATTCTACCAGCCAAATTGATTCTACCAGCAAACTCCCCATCAGTTCCTTTGCATCTCACTGATTAACAGCTCTTACTCATAAGATAGACAAAATCCAGCCCTGAAACCCTAATTTCATGGTGCAGAATGAATCCCTGATATCCCTCCCCAGGGGCTCAGACAGCCCTGGCTGCACACTGGGAGACAGAACAAAGGATAAAATGCAGCTCTCCCAAAAGGCACGTGTAAGGAAAGCAAAATGAAACATGTACCAGAGAATACCCAGGGTATGTAGCAGCAGGTCACAGCCCTGAAAAGGAGTGTGCACACCACAGAGCCAAAATCAAATGCCCACCATACGTGGGGGTACCAGTACTACTACTTCCAGTAGAAGTCTCTGCAGGACCAACAAACTGCTCTTCAGCAACACCAACAAAGCACGTGTCACTGGCAGTCCACAGGCTGCATTAAATGCACATACATGCACATGTACACACTGAGGTCAAGCACAAGCACCAAGGACTTTCCCCTAGACAACTTTAAGGAAGCCATGCGGGTTTTTCTCTTGCTTGGCAAGAGAAGACTACTGTGTTCCTTGGTATTAAAGAGCCATCTAAGGGAAACTCTGACCTGAATGAGAGTTCTGAGAACAGCATGTCATGCTGGGGAAAGACCATTTTTAGGTACAGTGTCATTTACTTCCCCTGAAGTTTTATATACACTCTTCACTTCAAGAAATTTTTAAGCATTACTGCTTTGAGACCAATGAATACACTTTTCAGACGTGTATTACAATATTTCTTATTTATTAGCAAGTCTTCTCAAAAGGGGAGGGATTAAGTTTTCTATTCGTGGAGACAGAGAGCTACACAAAGGCTGAGTGATTTGCCCAGGGTTACAGGTGAATCAGTGGCAGGGACAGAACAAGGTGCCCTGACTCAGAGGCACCTGCTGTCAGCACGAGGCAATGCCACCCAGCTCTTGTGCTCCCTGAAGTCAGGCTTAAGTCATGCTCTCCTCATGACACCAGTCAATTCCCAGTGAGTGAGTGTCTGTGAGGAATTCTCCAAAACACCAAGAAGAATGATGGATTTTTCTGGTAGAACCAATTATACCCAACAGAAGATAACCCCCAAGGAAAGATGGTCTGAGGCACACAGATGAAAGCACATCCAGACCTGTGGAACACAGACCCTATCTGTCTTGAACAGACACCTCCAAGACATGTTTCACATCTTTTTATCATCCTTCCCTTCCCCACAGGCTCACAGAACTCTGCTTTGCAGGGTGCAAGTAATTGCTTACACAGAACAGGTGTTTCTGTATCCTCAGCTGCAGGTAACGCAGGTTAGCAGCTGGTAACATGGAGGAAGAGGCAGCACTGCATTTCTCCTGTCGGTCATCTGTAACAACTCCACGCATCACAGTGTGGGAAATCCCAAAAGCTTTCTGATACAGTCTGGGTTCATATCACACAAGCAAAAAGAATGCTTCAGAAAAGGGGCACAGGCTTTAGGAAGGATAGCACAGCAAAGATCCCAACTAAAAGACAGACCAGTCATGCATCAGTTCCTCTGCATAACTCTACAGTTACACCAGGTCTCCCAAAGCAGCATTATCAGTACAGATAGAAATTTAGACAACAAAGTTAAAGCACACTAGCTGCACCACACGGCACTCACCTTGCTGCCTATATCTTCTCGCTTGTTCCCAGGCTTGCTTCTCCTCAGCTTAATGGAAGGGGAGCGAAGTAGATTTTTGATCCGACTCGTTATCGTAGACCCTTCGACTGACATCATCTCCAGGTGCCACAGAGGTATTCACCCCACACACAGACTGTGCCTGGGGAACGAGCCCAGGTTTGAGGCAGAAACACCGATGTGCTCAGCTTTGCTCCCACACATTCACATATCTCTCTCTGCTCGGGAACTCCACTCCTGTTACACTGCAAAGCTATTCACAGAGGCTGGCAGACTTTCCTTTTGCAGATTCCAGAGGATCAAATCAGCAGTAATCTAAACTGAAAGATGCACCGTGAGTCAATACGATATTCACAATAAATTCTAGCCTCATTCTTTGCAAGAAATGTAAACACAAGAGCTTATAGTGATGCCTTAGGCAAGGCATAAATAGGGATGGAGGCAGCACTACTATTTTCAGAGGTTTCCACACAAATTATCATCCATTTAGTATCAATTAACACATCCACACCAATTTCCAAATCCAAAATTTAGATTTTGCACTTCAGTATCATCTTATGACAAAGACAAAAATTTCCACCCCTTGCTTTAGCTCCATACACATCCATTCCATCTTATGCTTCACAGCCTGGAAAGCACAATGCTGTACTTGACTATTAAACGCCGAGTCGCAGAAGAACCCCGAGAACACACACGAGGGAGTTTTTAACTCTCACAGATCTATCTCTGTTTAAGTCCGCACAATTACATAGTGTGTGATACCAGATAATAAAGGCATATGATGTTTCCACGTCCCCCCACCACCTATTTACAAAGTGGATCAAGTAGGCACTGTAGTTGCTGCCAAAGATTACAGACCCCCGGCCAACACCTTCACCTTTCCCGAAGCGCCGGTGGTGGCCGGGGGGAAAGAGGGATGCAGTCAGAGCCTGCAGTGAATTATCCTCCCGGCTTCTGTGCAAAATGGGGGCGAGGGGGAAGAAAGAGAGAGACAGAGAGAAGGGGAGAGAGAAGAGAGGAGAGGACGAGAGAAACGTCCAAGCCAGCACAGCCAGCAGCCTCCTCCCTGCGGCGGCAGCACTGCGGGTGAGGGGCCGCGCCTCCTCCGCCCACCCCAGCCCGCCCCGCGTTGAACCTCTCCTACCTGGCGCCCAGGAACGGCGATCTCGGCGCCCACGGTGCCCCGCAGCGCCTGCCCATGCAGCCGGCCTGCCCCGAGGAGGGGCCGCGGCGCGGGCCGCCCCCGCGGGCGGGGCGGGGGCTGTACCCTGGGCGGCGGCGGCAGGGAGGNCGTGCGGCACTGGCGGAGGGATCGTGGCGCGGCCGCCGTGCCGGGCCGCGTGTGGGGCGGCCGTGCTGCGCTGTGCCTGGGGAGGCCGCCGGCGCTGGTCGACCTCCGGCGCGCTCTAATGGGGGACCCGAGGGCGCGTCTCCACAAAGACTTGACACGAGAGCCAAGTGAGACCCGGGGGAAGGTCAAAGGCACGTAAGAGACCCGTCCTGCCGTGCCCGCCGCCTTTCAGGGCCCACGGTTGCGCCCCCCGCCTCCATCGTGCCCTGTAACCCTGTCCATCGTTACCCTGTTTGAACCTGTTATTGTAGTGTCTCTGGCAAAATGGAACGCGGGTTGGCTTAACATCCAAACTTAATATAGTAGTTTCCAAGAATGACCAAGCTACACTTGCCCTGACACCACCACCAGCAGCTAAGCAAATATGGAGCATCCCTTGGACAGTGACACCAGACATTTGGAAAACTGTCCTGTACATAAGACAAGAGGTAGGATGACAACAAATGTCATTTAACCCATCTTGGTCTCTCAAACGGGTTGAATTGTTGGTGCAAATTAGTGTGTCTACAATTCAGCCGCACTGTTTGTGGACCCTCTGACTTTAGTTGTTCTTTCGACCACAAGCATTTACAAATCTTGGGTGCTACCACCTTCAGGGTGGGTCGTCACACCATGCCTGGGGGTGTTGGTGTCGCTGGGGGTGTCACACTGTCCTGACTGCCCCACACACCTGTCTGGCCATTCCTGGCTTGTCACCACATCCTGCCTGTGCCACGACAGGAACCCTGTGGGGAAGTGACAGGGAAGGGGATGGTGGGACTGTGTAACCCTGCTGCTCTGGGGTCGGAGAGGGGACAGAGGAGGTCAGCTTGTGCCCCCACAGTGTGGGACGGCCAACACTTCACATCTGGTGTGTGGATATTTTACTGGGGCTACAATGTTCACACCGGTGGTGTGGGGGCTGCTGGCAAAGCCAAACCCATAAGCAGCTGAGCTGGGTATTCCTGGGTGACCATGGGAGTCCACAACCATACAATGGCATGGCAGGGCCCCACTGCATGGATTTCCACCTATGATAAAGTCTTGGAGCTCCTTCTCTTCTCAGCTCTTCAAAGTTTTTGCTAGGAGGCTGGCAGCCCACTGGCAAGTCAAGACGCCCATGGAGTCAGAAATTTGGACATTTTTCCTAGCAGGTGAGAGCCTAGAAGCAAATATACGTCAGGCCAGCAAGAGGGTTTTGCCCTGGAGCTGTCTAATACCTGTTCCCCGTGGAAAAGTTCAGAAGCGACTGTGCTAATTCCTGTGCTTCCCTAGTGGGAAGAGAGACAGCTGCCCTACCATGCCATGGCAACTATTAACCACATGAGAGGAGGTGAGGAGGCAGATTTCACAAGCCAGCAAGGCTGAATTGCTGTCAGAGGGCATACATTTAGGATGTAGTTCTCTCTCTCAGTTCAAAGAGATTCTGCATATCGACACTGGTCACACCACGGCGCTAAAGGGGGGAAAGGAAACCAGCTTTTTGTGGCATGGAAAAGTCCTGCTAGCTCCCTCTTCCTTAACATGCCCTGACATTTATTGCAATTTGTCCTATGTCCTTGGAGTATCTTTCTGGCTCCCTATTGCCTACTGTGGGTGACCTGCTCCCTTTCCTGTCTTTGGTGACTGCCCTGTCTTCAGGGATAATTCAAACCCAGTGTATTCAGCAACTGGAGATGATCCTTCCAAAAATACAGGCCGTGAAAATTTGCTGAAGTTCAGGCAGAAATTTACCATGACAAATGACCCACATGGGTTATGGTCTTCCCCATTGTGGCCAGCACACTGCCACCATCCCAGCTTGTGACTCTGTGAACCTGCACCACCGGAATTTCAGGAAAAGTTTGTTTGCTTGAAAGAATTCCAAGTGGGATTCTGAGCAGGCACAAGGGCTTGCAGGACTAGGATCTTAAGGCTGGTCAGAAACCTGCATAAACTGATGAAAACACCCAGAGACATAACAGGACGTCCTTCTAATCTCTATCAGTAACTTGCAGGAAGTGAATTTAAAGTGTCAGTGTCTAACCTTTGATAGTTTTTGTTTTGATACACATGCCATAGAGAAATCCATGCTTGTTGCTGTGTCAAAATGTCACAAGGTTCTAGGAACTATGGCTTTTTGAAAGATATCAAATTTTGTGAGATTTACAAAAAAATTGCAGGAGTTGGTAATGTTGCAATTGTTTTTAAAATAAAAGTGATTGAAGTCCATGGAGTAAAGAGTGTATATATAGAATCATGGAATCATATAGGTGTCTTAGCTTTCAGCCTCAGACGTGGTCTGCAACCCAAGAGGTGGCACATAAGAAAAGGATTCTTTTAGAAAATGTGCATATTGTCCATTCCTACCAAACCTGTTGTCCTATTGCTGAATAACAGTGTCTTTTTGCTAAGGGTGAGGAGAAACTCATGAAGGAAACCAGACCTGCTGCTGCAGCAAAAATAAAATCCCTCTTCTATGAAGATTTACACATATGCTTAGTTTTATCCAGGCTATCAACTCTAGTGAGTGGAACTACTCACAGTGGATATGGAGTTTGAAATGTGCACCAGCCTGTATAGGACTCGGACCTGGCACTGCACAGGAAAAAAAATGTAGTCAGTCGTTCTTAAATTTCTGCTGTTCAACACTAAAACATCAGAGTCATCACATTTGGGAGAAATATGCATACATTTGAGAAAGAACTGAGGGATGTCTTTGAAAACAAAGGACAGCTGAGATGTATGCTTGGGAGACGCTGTTTAAAAGCAACTAGAATTGTTCCTCTTTTGTTGGAAGCTGAGCACAGCATAATGTGATTTGTGATTACAATTCTTTGTGTCTGTGAAGCAACTGAAGAGACAGGCTAACTCTGAAACATCACTGGACTTCAAAATCCATTGAAAAGGAACTGGGACAGGGAATGGATGTTTCTGATTTTCAGACTAAAGCATACTACCTTTCTAGTTATTTCTAAAACAACGTGAAATGTCACAGTTTCTTCATTTTGTCCTAAAGAGAAAGATCTTGTCAGTGGTTTTTAAAGAAACTTTTTCTATAGTTTCATTAATAAAAACACTTGCTCTTTTTTTCTCTTTGATCTCAGTAATACAAAAGGAAAACAGGCAGGAAACACCAGTTTCCTCTAGGTATTGCAGTACAAGTCTTACCACACACCTGTTTAATTGTTAGAGGTATATGATTTTCCAATTGTAATATCAAATTTATGAAAGGTTAGTGCAAAACCCTTGCACTGACTCTACAACCACTGGAGCTTTAGCTGGAGTGAAACCAGAGAAGATGATGCTGTCCTGCATGACTTCTGTTCTCCCAGCCCTGTCCTCCAATAAATACCAAACCACTTGAAATGGAGGAACTGCTTTTCATCCAGTGGCATGTCTAGAAGGAATTGGTAAACCTGCTGCTCCATGACAAGCCTCCTGATGCTGCTGTTGATTGTGGTGTCCAAAATAAGCTCTGCCATGGCAGCAGTCAAGCTGGTCATCTGCTGGCCATTGTGTCAAAGCTCATTAAAGGTGCGTGTGTGGCTTGTCCAGGGGCAAGCGCTTCACTCTGTGCTCACCCACCCCAGCAATTGCTGCTGTTTCTTCTGTTCTGCCATTATTGCCTCCTCACAGATTACCTTTCTTTCCAAACAAGGCTTGTATTTTTACAGTATGTTCCTGTAGGGTCCATCTCCACAGGGCAGCGCCTTGTCTGAGATCAGTTAATGATAACCAAAAGCAACAGGACTTTCAGCTTCACTCTAGAGGTCATGAATTCTTCCTTGACAGGAAGGATAATGTACCATGAATAAATGATGTCATTTATCTTTGGCATTTCCAGCATTTGGTCTTGAATGATGTCTTCTTAAAGAAGTCTTCTGAGGGATGCTTTAAATAATGAAAGAACAGATGCCTCAACAAATTAAATGCCATATTTTTAAGCACTAGGTAATGAAGTATCTGAAAATGTTATTCTCTGTTGCAGAAATCCTCTGTGCTTTTCTAAGAAATAGCATTTTGCAATAGTTCTGTAATCCTGTAGAACTCCAAGCAAAAGGAACACTTTGGAAGTGATTTTAAAAAAAATTATCTTCCTAGTTAAAAATATGATGTTAAAAGAAAAAAACCCCATAAAAGAAGACACACAGCAACAGAGGTGAAGTGCTACATGAGCCCTCTCAGTATGATATCAAACCTTTCCTTGAACTTGTTCTCCTTACAAAGCTCTTCTCACTACCTGTGGCCAGGCAGGGAACATGGGGTGAGTCTCCAGCCAGCTGTGCTGACGTGCTGAGGGCAGATGTATCCCATGACTGCATCCACTGAGTCCTTCCCAAGCTCCCTGTGTGACGGGGGCTGCAAGGTGCTCTGTGCCTCTGAAACCCTGATGTGCTGATACCACACCGCAGCCAAGCCCCTGGGTGGTAGCTTGATCATCTTGGGGTTTTGCCATTTTAAATTTGTTTTCTTAGTCAGAGAAACAGATCTGAGACAGGAATTCATTTTTCCAGACACTGATGTGCTGGAGCTGACCTGCTCTCCTGGTACTAGAGGGAGCTCTAAACTGGAAGCTGTGGCAGCCAGCATGAGCAATTGAGGCCAGCTCAGTGACCAGGTGAGTTAGTCAGGGACCAGTGTCACTCTCATGCAGATTCATAGCTCCCACACAACTTAGAGGATGGGTTGACCTTGCTTCACATGTGCCTGCAAAAATAGTGGGGACAGACATTTTGCTCCACACCCTCACTGCTATGTTCCTGAGCAGCTTTCAGGCCAAGTGAAGAGCAGTGAACACATTTTTCCCACAAGCTTTAAACTCTGTGGAAGAAGAGCATTTGGTCTTCTTCTGTAAGAGCTGCCTACCCAAGCACTGCTTTCCAGTTAGGATAATGACTATCATTTCAGCCTCACAGCGTGTTGATTCAGCAGGGTCATTATGCCTTTTTCCTCCTGCTGACTTCTTGTTAGAACAGTGAACAGCAGGCACTCAGATGTGGAGAGAGGGTGGAGGAGGAAAGATAAACAGCTTTGGTCTAGTCCAGAATAAAACTAACTATATGAGAAACTAGACAGGTAGAGGGTAAGAGAAGAAAAGCAGCTACCAGGCAGTATATAGAGGGCATTTCACATTTAACTTTTCTCCAACTAAGAAAATGACTGTGAACTTAATAATAATTTCATTATTAACCTCTTAATTAGATATGAACTTGCCCTGGCAAAATGTGCTGAGAATTCTTTTCTAGACACACAGAGGCCTCCAAAGCTCAATCAGGTGATGAAATCCAAACAGAGTTAGTTGCTTTTGTTGACTTGTTTTCTGGCAGTGAGCTTTGTCCCTTCCTCTCTCTCATTTATTGCCACAGCTACAAGGGATAAGCAGAATGAGTTTCTGGAAATTGTTTGCAACCATAGCTTAGGTCTTTTTATCAGGCTCCTGGTACCTGACTTGAAATGTTTAGAATTCAGCCAGCAGTTACACAGGATCTTTTCTTCATGTGTTCCCATGGAAAAGTCATGTAGACATCTATGGTTCATAATGCATCCAGGGAGAATATGCTTATATCATAGATCCCAGCTGTGCTTTAAAAAAAGAAAGATATACATGCATGAATGCCATTCAGCTGGTTGCCAGGAAATTGTGCTGATAAAGAGAAACCATGGGGAGTACAAACAAAATGTGCAGTATAGAAAGCCCAGCTGAAGATAGAAAGTTACTGCTTAGAAAAGGCCTGTGTCCACTAAGGATTGACAGTTTGTGTAATAAGACAAAATGTGCACAGATGTGCTTAGAAATCCCAGGCTCAGCTACATTCACTTTTTTTCTGAATTAGAAGTCCCTAAAGTAAAGGGAAAAATTACAAATCCATTTAAATTTTTACTCTGCTATTGTAACAGGTGAACTACTCTGCTTATGTCTCACTCCTGTATTTCAAGGGATCAACAAAACCCATGCCCTCAATTAAAACTATTTTTAACATAATTAGCAAAGTGCACACAAGTGTCCATTCAGCTGTCAAAGCAAGGCCGTGTTCTGACTCACCTGGTGCCTGAGGCACGTGGGCATCCGGTGTGCAGTGAGGTGTGCTTCCAAGCCTGCTGTGGCGTGGCAGATGTGATTGATAAAAAAAATGTGCCAGCTGACTGAAGCCTGGAGGAATGGCTGCTGGACTTCCCACAGCCACCTTGGGCAGCACGTGAGGTGAACAGCCCTCAGGAGAGCCTCACCAGCTCCTGCGTGCTGCAGGGGCAGACAAGCCTGGCAGGGCACTGCAGGAGCCAATGGCTCCCCAAAAGCAAGGCCACAGTCCCCACTACTTCTGTTCCACCTTTCAACGCTTTCCACCAGTTCAACGCTAGCTGTGTGAACACCTATCCTCACTAGCTGTGACCTGGCCCACACATTTGTGCATTAGCCAGCTTGTGGAGGGAGATAAATGATGTTACAACCCTATTACATTTCCACCAGAAGCAGGACCTGTCTTTGTTGTCCATTTTTCAGTGGCAGGGGATCAGAATGCTATGCAGTAGCTGCTGAATGTAAACGTGTTGTGCTTCCTGCTGGCTACGTGGAGGTTATGAGGGAGGACATACATCAAGTACTGAGGCAAAACTCAGCCTGGACACTGCCTGGGGCCAGTGAACTCGCCACCATCACAGCTTTGGCTGGTCAGACAAGCCACGACATGTTACCCAGGCTAACCCACAGGGGTCCTTTCAATTTTAGATCTAACAGAGTCTGGGCCCATTTACACACAGGACCAAATGGTTTGACAGTCTCAAAAGCCCACAGTGGGACTCCAGTGTTGCATGAACGCCGTCATTGTTAGAGCATAGTTATCTGGGACCTTAGATGTAGGTACAGAAAAGAGCAGCACCATGCAGATAGGAGAAGGCTATCTCCCGTTGACTGGATATGTGCCGGGGCTGGCAGGCACACAGAGATTGGATGTTGGATACTCCTACTTGCAAGGGGACTCCAGAGCTGAAAACCACATTATAGGAAAGCATTTGACTGAGCTGGTACTTAAATAAGGGATGTCAAATCCTTGTTCCCTTTTGTAGGCGTTATTTGTGTTCCATTGTTCTCCCTAATTACTGCTCTCTGGAAATATGTACCACAGGATGAAATTACCATTGAACTCTGTGAGGAATGATAAAAGCTTCCCTTAGAGCAATCAGTTTATACCTTTCCCAGTTTTGGGCCCATAAACCTTTTGCAGTGAGTGGGGGTGCAGACATCTACAAACTTCATCTTGTTGGCAGTGGGCTTAAAGGGTTTGTGAAAGGTGGTCAAGAAGAGCTACTTTCCACAAATGTCTTAGAAGTACTTGCAAGGGCTCACTGAGCAGAGGCTGAAAGCTGCTACTTGACTGCTCTAAGATCACCCTGTTCACTGTAGAAGGGTTGGGTTGCGCTATGTTATGTTGGGCCAGGTTAGGTTAGAGAGAGCTCCTTACTGTTACAGGCACAGAAAGGGATCACAGGGTAGGGTTTTCAACATGTGTCTAAGCAACTGGTTGTCCTTCACTTGTCCTCCCTCTGGCAGCATAAGCAAGAGCATACAAACTAACACCATATTCACTCCCAGACTGTTCTGCAATGGAAAGCAGTTATTTTCCAGGTTCTGCCCTCACAGAAGAGACCTTGCAGATTTCTATGGGCCTAAACATCACACCGGAGCAATGCCACTGCATCACTTGGCTAATGTCTCCCTGAATGTTTTTATGTGTTTAGGCCAGCTCTGCACAGACTGCACGGATGGCACTCAGCACACAGGCTGGCCCTGGCCCAGGGACCTGAAAGCAGAGATGCTTGCAAACCTCTCTCTGCTGAGCTGGTGCTCCCAATGGCCTGCTGTCTAACCTCCCCCTGCTCCCCAAGAGTATGTAGGTCACTGTTCACATTGTTTTCCTCTGAGCCTCGACTGCTCCTGTTTTACCACTTTGTTTGCAATTAGCCCGTACTTTTGTAATTGACCTAAATAAGCCTGTTTGTTTCATTTTCTTCCATCCTACGCCGTATGTTTCTAGAGAGCTGTAATTAATAAGAACAATGCAGCATGAATATCTTCTACAAGCCCAAAGCAGGCAGTGCCCTGGCTGGAGTTAGTCTTGCTCTTGGTGCTCTGCGGCAAGCTGACAATGTAAACCAGAACTCAGGCAGCTTTGGATTTTGCCCTGAGAAAAACATGGCATGACAGATCTTACAGCTTGACTGTGCTGTATGGCCTCCACAGATGCCTTTTATTATTACTACTGTTAGCAAAATTAAAGAACTAGAGTAAAACTGTGAGCAAGCAAATACGAAAGTCCCTCTGAAGGCAAGTGATGTTAAAGCATTATATTGCAAGCCATGAAACCCACCCATTTGTATCAGTTTTCACAGCTGCTCGTTTTGTCTCCCACAATCACACTTAGCACCGTGATGATGTTCTAAATTTCCTCTCATGGCACAGCCCTGTCCTCCCCATGAGGTCTGAAGTGTGACGGGCGGAAAATCAAATGCAACAGAGCATTCAAGTTACCCCACTCAATCTCTCATGCTGTTGGGCAGTACTCAGCTGGATGGGTTTCAGGCACTGCTTTTTGCCTCAGTTTCCCCATCTGTTCTCATGAACTCCTGCTTGGAGGAGAATATCGCATGAATGTTTCATTTACTTGCACTACTTTTTGCCTTTCACATCCTTAAAAGACAAAAGTAAACATCAAAACAAAACCTTGCAAGAGAGCTTTTTCCAAAACTTCTTGTGTTCCAGACCCTCCCACAGAGATGTTCTGCTGCTTCCCACTGGGGTGCCCATCTCTGTGTCCCCCTCCTGCAGGCAGGGCTGTGTTGGGGTCTGTATGTCAGGTTGGCACAGAGGTCAGCACTGAGGCCCACAGGGGTTCTTACAGAGCCTGTAGAATAGGGCTCAGCACTGTGGCATCCCTGAACACGAAGCTCCATCCTCTCACCTCAGAGATGCTGGAGGAAGGCACAGGGAATGAAATGCAAACTACACGTCATGCTGTTTGGAAACCAAATACCAGAAATGCTGGCACTGCATCCATTTGTAGTTTTCCTGACCCGTTGCTGGTATCCTGCCCAGCCATACCAGGAGTATGCAGTCAATGTCAGTCCCTTTGCTTGTGCTTGGTTCTCTAGAAAGACTCTGAGAGGACTTTGGTAGGTATTGCAGGCAAAGCACAACTCAGTCCCAGGGGAGACTGTCCAGCAAGCAGGGAGACGACATGGAGATAAGCACAAGAGCTGTGGCACTTGGTTGTGGAACCAAGGTTTTCCAATAAGCCTAAATTTTGTACCCAGCTCCAACTTAATTTCCTTGGGAAGTAGGGCAACAAATTACCATAAACCCCTTTTTAAACCCCTTCTGTTTAACCTCTTGCTCCTTGACACAGACTTTGAGATCCAGGTTTGCCCCTTCCTCTGTAACACACCTTGGCTTGCAAAATTCACCACACAGAACAAAATCTGACCTTTCCACTCCCCATGGCAACCATAATTCAATTAAACAAGACAAACCTTGGACAGCAGTTGGTCCTTGGACAGGACGTGGCATACTAAATACGACACCAGCAGGAGCAGAGTGAAACACAAAACTCATGAAACAATCCTGTTAAAAGAGAGTTGGCAAGAGGGTGCCCTTCAGGACAAGGACATACACAAACACACGCGCTCTCTCCTTTCTTTAGTCCAGCACACTTTACATAGATGACAACAAATAGGAAGGACTGGCATTAATGGCAACTTTTGCGTGCTTGTAAGTCTATCTGAAGAGCATTCAAGCGCACATTTAACTTGTACGGATGGATGCATTTGTTCCCATTGCTAACACGCAAATACAGGTCTGACTGGGGATGCTTTCCTTAAGCAGTGCCAATGTGGGCAGAAAACAAATGTCAAATACAAGAAAACACAGCCCATTAGTCAGCTGGCAGGACAACTGACTGAGAGGGAAATATAAAAGTATAGCCAGATCACACTCTCATGATGGTGAAAAATAGAAAATACGGTGACTAATTACCAAAGTCACAGCAAACCCAAATATTATTCTCAGAATGACTAGAATTAGGAAGGCTAGAAGGCTGGTAGCAGCAGCCTAGAAATGTTGCCCAGGAAGAGGCACTATCTCCATCCCTTGAGGTTTTTAAGTCCTGGATGGAGAAAGACCTGACCAGCCTGGTTTAATCTCATGACTGCCCCTGCCCTGGGCACAGGGCTGGACTACAGATCTCCAGAGGGCCTTTCCTATGTGAATTTTCCTATGATCCTATGAGTGCCTATGATTTGGCATACAGAGAAGGCAACTACTGACATTGCCATGACAACAAACTGGGTTTCTGCTGGTGTTACAGCTTCCTGCAAAGAGAAGGGTGCGCGCTTCCTTGAGAGAAATGCTTACAAAACCCCCAAGATTTATAGCACTAGATTCATTAGAGCTTTGCTTTCAATCTAATGGAAGAATTAATAGGTTATCAGCTTGTTGCACAGTTCATTTCTGCTTCTGTTTCAGTTGGTTTTTTTTTAAGGCAGTGAAGAGAAAATTACATGCAGTCTTGCAAAAAGAAGATAATTACATCCTCCCCCTTGGGGAGACAACCAAAATGTCTTCAGCAAATACTCCCAGTGCCAGTGGGAGGCAGCCAGTCAGCAGCCAGGGCCAGCTACATGTGGCTCAGCACAGCCAGCCCAGTGCTGTAAAGCATATTCCTTCACCATTTGCCCTGTGGTCTTCCTAAATAAAAGCACATGAAGCGAAGCGCTTCCAATGTTTTGCTCAAATAGTGCAAATGAAATCTCAGCTGCAGTAACTGGGAGTTGAAAACTGGGAGTTGGGCAGACTCGAGGCAGTGGCGCTGCTGTGGCCGGTCACACACCCGGGGGTGGTGGCAGGGCTGTGTGACCCATGGGAGACAAACTGTACTGGCCTGCCCGAAGCCCCTGCAGGCTCCTGAGACAGCAGGCAGAGGATGGGGCAGTGGGACTACCACAGCTTCTGCCCTGGCAGTGCCCACGGGGGAGCTTGGAGACACGAGAGCACTGGGGCCTGAGGCAGCGCAGCTGCAGCAACAGCTCTGTGTCCAGCCACACAAGGGCTCTGCTCTCTGCCACGTCCGCCTCGCACCCGGGTGCCGGCAGCACAGAGCACCTTCAGAGGCAGAGGACTGCTTGGTTTCCTGCACACTTCCCACTTCCACTGTCTGCCTCTCAGCCAGAGCCAAGGATCCAGCCCCCTGGGACCCACCTTCAGCCAGGAATAACTTCTGACTTGAGGCAATTTTAGTAGGTCACCAACGCCGCTGGCTTTTTCCTTTGGCAGTTATGCTTTTCTTCCTCACCCTATGAAAATCGAGTTTTCTTTCAAACATGAATGTGCCCCTTGTAAGCTGATCTGCAATATAATTATTTTCTCCCTTGCTCAGCAAACTTTGTGAAACTGGACATTTTCCCCATCAAAGCCAGACAATGAGGCCTTGTCTACACTGGAGCACAGTAGTAACAATTCCCACTGTGGCTGCCATCAGTTCAGCTCGCCTGGTGGGAGCCGTTTATTAAAATTTCTTCCTGAAGACTAAGCCTCCCAGTTCAAGTTGATTGCCCCACATGTCGGAGCCACAAAACATTTGTGGGGTGAAATTTTTTTGCCATGGACATCCAAAAGCTGAGGAAGCCAATTCAAAGCTTTGCAAAAGCAGTCACGAGGTGCAAGTCTGATTGAGCCATTTTTTAAAACCAAGTAGCCATTGTAATCGAGAAGCGCAGACACTGCTTGGGGGAGCAGGAGTTAATCATTGTTACTGCAAAAGGTTTGCTAGCACCTCCTTTTTCTGTCATGCTTTTATAGCCAGTCACCTTAACAGAAGTTAAAACAAGATCATCTCAGATCTACACCATTAAAAAAGGTATCAAAATAACCAGAGCAGGAAAATTGTACTGCTGTGTTATCCATCTCATATGTGGAAACCTTCACACGTGTTTGAAGTTTATTGAAGCTTGGCCCATCTGAAGTTATCCAGCCCCATAACCTGTCTCCCTGTCAGAGAGGCCACAGCACCTCCTCCCACACACCCCAAACCCAGCCAGCCGTGGCCAAGCCAGCAGCTGCCCCCACCCTGAATCCAAGGGGCACGTGCTGTGGGGCTCCCACGGGCCCCCATCCCAGTGTCCTGCTCCCACACAGGGCTGCCCAGGCAGGGGGAACCTTGTCCAGGCCCTGCTGCCTTTCCAAGGCTGAGCAGACAAATGTAGCTCCAGCCAGGCCCCAAAGGGACACTAAAGGTTGATCAAATCATGTTTTACTCTAGCTACATAACATTTTATAGTAACATCCAGGTCCAGCACGTCTCTGAAATAAGGCACAGCATTAGCTCACACCTTTTCAAAGCTCAGCGCTGCCTGTGCCTCAGGCTTAGGCAGGGACAGACAAAGCTGTCTAACCAAGACCTGTGCCCCCATGGGGCCATGGGGGCCAAGGGCTCGTGGCTGAGGACAGCGCAGCTTCACCCATGCCAAGCAACAAGCAGCTCCTGCAGGAAGAGGCACCTTTAGCTGTTGTTTATACAAACAGCTCCGGCCTTCATTGGATACCAAAAGAAACCAGACACCTTGTCTCCACTGAGGTTTTTCCTTCAGGAGAAAAGAAATTCAGCAAGGAATTCCAGGATCCCTTCAAAAATTTTATTGCTGTTTGAGGACACCTGAGGCTAGAACATGTTTTGTGAATAAAACAGTAGAGCTGGCAAGCCCTCAGCCGTGCAGAGAGCAGGGTGAGCCGGAGGGAAGCAGAAGAGAGCAGAGAGGGATTGGCATGACACTGCTGCTCTTCAGAAGAGAAAACCCAGCACGTGCTTAGCCGTTGCCTTGGTGCCAGAAGGCGAGTGTGTAGCCACAGGCCTGGGTCTGAGGTGCTGGTGT
Organism: Dicrurus megarhynchus; assembly: GCA_013399195.1. NCBI lineage: Eukaryota > Metazoa > Chordata > Aves > Passeriformes > Dicruridae > Dicrurus > Dicrurus megarhynchus. The sequence continues at coordinate 572,724 of VXAD01002020.1, forward strand.
GTGTGTGTCATGGCAGGCCAGGGTGCAGTGCGGGAAGCAGCAGGGTCTAAGCCCTTTTCCTTACACAGAGGATGGGGCTCAGAGGTCCAGGCCAGAGCAGGCAGAAGGACTGGTGGAAGAAAGGGAGAAAGAGGAGCCCCTGCCCCTCAGGCCAAGAGCAGCTTGTGCAGCTCCTGCAAGAGGGTCTGGCACACAGGGCACTGTGAAGGCAGAAAGGGATGGGTGGTGCAAGAGCTGGCAGCAGCTTCCCCCATTGCTTCTGCCAAACTACTCAGTCAGCTCCAGCGCAGACCCGCCCTTCTCCTCTCGATGCTGCAGGAAATCCTGGCCAGGCACTGAAATGGAGGCTACAGCAGCACGTGCTGCTGCAACAACCTTCAGTGGACAGTGCTGTGCTGTCCTAAAAACAACTGTAAAGCTCTTATTGTCCTGCTAATGGGCTTCTTGTTAAACAGAACAGTCAAGTAGCTACAAATCAGACAAGTCTTGATCATATTTTCACACTGCAGAAAGTCCAGGGGAAGGGCGGGGGTCATCAGTCATCCCATCCCCATGGGCTGAAAACACACTGTGCTATTCTATAAACCAGCGAGTTTGTGTCACGCATTCATCCTCCCCTGTGGTTTTTTATGTAGATTGGGTCCAGCGCAACTTAAAAAACAAACCCTGGCCTCCTTTTTTAACATGATTGGTATTTTCACGGGGGTTATTTTACAATTTTTGTCTAATAACAATCACAGGTCACTGGATCCCAAAGTCTAGAGATCCAAAGTTCATTTTCCAGGTCCAGTGGCACCTCAGGGGCATAAAGAGTTTTATATCCTTGCAGTGCTCAGTAGCCTCAGCTGCAAACTGGAGCCCACTGCTCGTGTAAGCTCTGCAGACCCACACGAGCCTACAGACCTTGTCCAGAAGCTTCATGCCCTAGAGCCCCGTGCACTGGAGAAGCCACGAAAGAGCTGCACACCCACAGCTTGTGCTGCTTTGCTGGGGGCAGCCACAGCCCTGCCCCAGCAAGCCCAGGGCTTGACCAGAGGGACAGACCGGGAAGAGCTGGGCAGGCTGTTTCATACAGCTGTTGTCTAAGGTGTTAATCGGTGCTGAAAGCCGCTAAAAATGGCACACAGCTTATGTCTGCGTATCTTTTTTTAGCTGCTATTTAATTGCCTGGTTTCAGCCCACGAGGCACAGCCGCTGCGGCACTCACCAGAGGCACCGCTCTGCGCCACGCGGGGGAACTACAGGGCTCCTGTAGTACAGCGTCCCTGTGCTCGCCAGGGACGGGAAAGGAAGTCAAAGGCAGCAGGAAAGCCTGTCTCCTCCTCCTCGGAGCTGGTCCCAGCAGGCTGGCAGAGAGACTGAGCCCTGCTCTTGCAGCACAGGAGCCCTCCCGCTCACACCCGCGTAGCTGTGACTGCCCATTGATACACCCCTATCACATCCACATCTTACACAGGCAGTGATCCTGCTCCGCCCAGCAGCTACTCCCATGCTGAGCTGACTGAGGGACGCAGAGACAGATGGGTGAAACGTTGCCTTTGGGTTCAAGTCCCTCCACCCTGATTTCCAGCATCTGCTTTTCACTAGAGAGCCAGGTGCAACAGCTGTAACCTCGAGGAACCACAGTCCTGTATGCTGACAGCCCTACAAAAAACAGGGAACCCTCACAAGATGAACCAGGTAAGTGACCACCATTACAGCAAGGAGAGGTCTTTGAGGAGGTTCCTTTGTGTCACAGGAACTCTGCTGGCAGCAAGGGGCTGCTAGAGAGTGGCCCCACCAAAACAGGGGACAGCAGGGACATTCCCGAGCACACCAACACAGGCCAGACAGCCCAGGCTGCTGGGCTGGATGCATAATTGGATTAGACAGACAACCATAGGTCCCGAAGGCCTCACTGGCATCAGGATATGCCCATGCTGTTGAGCGTGTGGGAGGTTGTGTGGCTGGAAGCCTGGGGCAAAGGGCTTTCCAGCTGCTTCAAACACTGCACGGGAGGTTTGTCCTGGCAGCCCACGAGGCCCAGGTGGCTGGTCAGGAGGACACACTGAGGCTTTCCTCTTCGTCAGAAAACACTCAGACAAGTGGAGACTAAATCCTTCTAGGGGTACAATTCTGTTGACAGAAGAAAAAGCTCTTGCCTGTCACATACCTCCAACTCCCAAGAGACACAAGATGGACAACTGAAGTGCAAGCTGAGGCAACACAAAATCCAAATGAATGGGAACAGCCAAGTACACCGCGGTGTAATGATGCCTTCTTGGTCTGTAGCAGCAGTTAAAAGGGCAAAAAGATGAAGCACTGAGCTTAAGTGACAACAAATGGCATTACAATTCCTCCACTACCATGACCCCAAATGACAGTTATTAATTTAGATTCCATTCATTGCTAATTATGCACAAACTGCTGCTGCACATTTTTGGATTGCATTTATGGACTCAAATCTGGCTTCAGCATCAGTTATTGCACAGGCTCCCTGTAATTTCATTGTCTGTTAACTGAGTTTATTTGTACCACCATCTGCATCTCAAGAACACGATGAATATGCTGGAAAACATAAATCCCCAGCACAGATTGTTGGCCTCTATTGGCAAGTTCTTTCCATTGCACGCCCGACTGGATATACTTTATGCTTATATTTCTTTCTATTCCAAGAAGTAGCTTTAGCCTTTAAAATAAGGAGTAATAGGATGCGGCCTTGCTGAAGGGTTTCATGAGAAATTTAAAAAACTATGTTGACTGTGTCAATCGTTTTTATTCATTCTTTCCTGTGAGGTCTGATGTTCCTCTTTAAATAAAAATAAATTCTGTGACATCTCCAGTCAATTGCTTACCCTCATGTGCAGTGTTTCTCTTCATTGTATTTTCTTGTATTTTCTTTTCTCAGGTCTGTAAGACTAACTTCTCATTTGTAGACATTTACTACGTAACAAAGAAAAAAATACCACCTCCCCCCAAAAAACCCCCAAAAAACAAACAAAACAAACAAACAAACCCAAAACAAAAAACCCACCAACAAACCCCAAATGAACCCCCACACACTTGCAAGTGTGTTATCTTCCATTTACTGCCTATGGAAGCAACAGACAGCTACTCGTTACAGGCAATTTATCTATTTCTTTTTGAAAAGCCTCTCTCCTCTGACACTTCACTTGAAGACAGATCTGCAAACCTGTTCCCATTAGGACAGCCCCTCACGTTCAACTTCTCTAAAGGAGACACAGAAAAAGGATAAACCGGGGGTTGGGGTAAGGAATCTGGAGAATGCTTTTCTGTGGGCTTAATCTCTCAGCTCTCAGGTTTTTTTCTTTTTATGCCATGATTGAATGTTAACTCCCTTGGCTTTCTCCTCAGGATGCATCTCATGGAAAAGGAAGTCCCTCTGGTACCTCTTCTGCACTCAGCAAGTCAAAATCCCCTCTTACAAGTGATGACATCTCCTGCATACTGCTAAGACTAAAGGGAGAAATCTCCGAGCTGTCTGATCACTTGAACCAAAACCCAGATGTCTGCGCTGCCAAAACTTCTGCCTCAGAGCATTGGTGTGTCACTTGCTCAGGTCCGATGCCACGTGTCACCAACAGCACATCACCACGTCATTTCTGCTCCCTCTCTCTCCCTGGAACAAACTTTCAAAGCCAGTTTCTAGTTGACCTTGATTGGTTTATTTTAGTTTTACACTTTGTCCCTCACATACAGGTAAGAGTCTTGTACTGTTAGATTTCTACAAAAATATCAATTTTTCAAAAGCAAAAAAGAGGGAAAGATATATTTTAATATATAAAAGGAAAAAAGCTAAATCTGACATTTCATTATATTCTTAAAAACATTGCAGTCTATTTACAGATGTGTAAAAAAGCAAAGAAAATCTCCAGGTCTCTTGGTCTAGCGAGAGCGTGCGCCTTGCAGGGGCTTTCCTTGGTTCTCCTGTTTCCAAAATCTTCATTAGGTGACATGTTCTATGATTATTGCCTCAAATGACAGCATATATAATTTTCAAAAAGTTTGGGAGCTTAAGGGAAGAGCAAAGAGTCAGCATTTAAATTCATAGCAAAATACTGTGCTGCAGACATGAGACAGTGAAACGAGCAAAACCCAAGAGCATTTCAAACATGCTTTGTCGGCCGGTAGAACCCATTGAAGATCTTTTTTGGAACCGCACCAAATGCCACCTTTTACAGCCAGGCTGGGGGGCTGTTCTTAGTTAATTTACTAATAACATTTAGGGACCAAAAGGTTTTGCTGTCATCTTGACACAGTACATTTTTTACTGCAGTAAAATTTTTTTACTGCCCAGTGCCAAACAGTAAATTCACATCCAGAAATTTTACACTACCAGATAATGAACAGAACATCCTCAAAAGTACAGCATTTATTTTAGATCATGCGTGATTGGTTATCATGTTACAGCCTTCTCTGTCCCACAGAGAGTACACAATTCTGTGTGCTAATTAAAATTGGCTGTTTGGAACCATAAAAGGGTGAGGTGCAGAAACAAGGATCAGTGATTAGGAATTTAAAAGCAATCACAGCACAAGTCTTGTTGCTGTTTCTCACACAGGAAGAATGAAATCTATCGGCAAAACAAACTGCCACAAGTTAAAAAATAAGCAACTTCAGCCTATTGGAAATGCTCAGAACCAGATTCCCAGGTAAATACATTTAAGTCTGATGCAGAGCTAGTAAAATAATTTAGTTACTCCAGATTTCTACTAGTTTAAAATAAGGTTAAAATTCCTTAATAAGCAACCTACGTCTAGGTACTTACTGGGATTGTAAATCCCCTTTCCTAAGGCAGTCAGTGACAAATATAACACCCTGCAGGACTCTCATAATGACCTAAACTCCCTTTTCCAAATCACTAATGCGAGACTTGTATGAAATATGAGAATAGTAAATATGCAAAAGGCAATAGAGAGTTGTATGTAACTACTTGAAAACACACTGTTTAGAATGGCCAGGTGAAAAATCTTTTTTACATAGTCTCTGGAGCAACTTTACACACACTGAGCTTGAAGGGCTTCTCTCCTCTGTGGCATAATATAAATAACAAAAAGATGAGGAAACACCCAAGGTACTTATATTCCCTGATGGATCTAACCTAGACATGGATCCAGAAGATGCAGCATACTGAACAGGGTGTATGGTTGTACAAACACTGCTCCCTAACTGTGGAAGAACATCACTCACAACACCTGCACAACCTCAGTGCTGGAAGGATGAAATTCCTGTATTACTGCATCACCAAAGATGGGCAATTTGGAGGGCAGGGGGTGATCCCAGCTGCTGTTGCTGGAACAGTTAAGACATGGAATTACATTCCTAAACATAAAACAGAATGCACCTTCAAATTCTGCATAATTTTCAATTTTCAGGGCAACATTTTTTACCTTTTTGGAGCAGTTAAGAAGCCCCCCAAGTGCACCGTAACTTATATTTACAAACTTGATAGGAAAAGATTGTGTATACACTCATTAACAAATCATCTCTCCGAGGCTGAAAACTTCATTTGTCAAGAAAACTATGAAAACAGAAATTGTGTACAAAAATATAAATATCTTTACAGTCTGCAGGCCCCTCACATCCAACAGTTGAACAGTGAAGAGCATCTACAGGTTATTGAATAAGCAGTGGCAGAGAAGAATAAAAAATACATCTTGTGATTCAATACTGCCCTATTTCCCTGGTAATGAGCATTTTTGTTGACTTTTTTGCTATACACAGCTTGTGCAAATGCAGTGAGAAACCTCTGAGTACCTTTCCTGAATTTATAAAGAAATGAAAGGTTTGGAAAGCTATATACATATTTTCATATTTACATTCACATGTACACCTCGCTCACTTATGCCAGGCTACAAGACTCCTGAAAGCATTCTGCATTTTCACAAAGCAACACTTGGTATTAACATTCCCAGCCACCACATACATCTTGAAGAACGACAGAAGGAAAGAAAATACGACCTGGGAAAACACTCAAGCTACTTCAGCAATGTATTTAAAGACGTAGCAATAGGGTGCCCACATTTTCTTTCAACTCTCTGCAATTTTTCCTTACAGATGTCCTAAGCATCAAAGGGGGAAATATTTGTGTGGGGGCAGGAGGTGAAAGTGAGGACAGTATTATTAAAGTTAACATACTGTCCTACTTCCAATTACATTGGGAAATATATTTTTCTTCCCCAAGCAGTGAGAGTTTATTAAATGTTTATTAAAATTTTCTCTGCATAAGCTCTTAAAAAGTCTCTGCTAGAGAACTATCTAGCACCAAAGAAAAAGCCTTTTCACTTCAGCCCTCTGCAGTCTCAGGTTTCCCTTCCGCTGCTCTAGGTATCAACTTTGAGAGTAACTACAACCTGATTTCTGCACATTTATCATATTCTGCAAGTATTAAAACAAGCAAATGTGAACAATGCCATTTCTGCATAGATAATTTGCCTGGTACAAAAACAAATAATCCATTTTTTTTTTCCCCAACATGACAGCTGCCTCCCTACTGGGGAGAGAAAAAAAAATCTCTTTTAACAGCCTCAGTTTTTCAGTCCCTTGACAAACTATTTCTGTGAAGAACCCAATTCTGGAAGGATACCATCTGCCCAGCAATGGTTATAGATCATCTTTTTTGTCTTGAGAAGGGGAAGGATTACACCCAGAATACAACAGTGAGGTAAAAATACACCAACATGCTTAGTTTCACAACACTTATTTGTCAGTTTGGGGCCTGCCCTTCAGATGAACACAGTGCTGATGCCATACAGAAAACAAGTGTTGCAGACAGTGGAGGCTGCTGAACAACGACACTGGCTCACATTGCTCTAGACCTCTGTTCCAGTCTGATAAAAAATATCTGCACTTATTTGCCTGCTGAATTTGAAGGCAAGGTCCCAGTAGTATTCAACTTCGCAACCACAGGTGCTAATGTGGGCATCACTTTGTTATCTTGTCCTTCTTGAAGAGTTGCAGGTAATGAGTTTTTTACCCCACTAGGTGCCAGTTTTGCAACTACAGGTGCCAGTAAGGGCATCACTTTATTACTCTGCCCTTCCGAGTCCACTGGCAGACTTGCCACTTTTAAACCAAGTGGTGCCAGCTTGGGCATGGGTCTCCATGACGTGTCAGCATTACTGCCTTCGGAATTAGTCTTCATCTGCAAAACTGGTGGAGTCACATTAGCGGCATCTGACAAGGCTGTTACTGTTTTGCCATTCCCACCACTGGTTACGGACAGATTGGAAAGTGGATTCTTCACTTCAGTACCTATCACTATCTTTAAGACATCTGCCTCAGATGAAGGCTCCCCGGAGTTCTTGTCCCCATCATTAAGGTCATCATCTTCCAGGTGCAACAGGAGAGGGCTTAAAGAGCCACCACCTTCTGGAACTTCAGAAAGGTCTTTAAAACTGCCTCCCAAATGGCCAAACTGGAAGGAAGACCCATCTGCAGAGGAGAGATCACTGGCTGCTCCCCGACGAGCTTCTGCATCTTTACGAGAGAAATCTGAGCCGAGGGTGCCGGGCAGCTCTGGCATGGCTGAAGCATCATCGTTCAGCTGCTGGTTGAGGAAGGCGATTTCATTGAGCAGCGAAGTGAGGGTCTCATCCATGTCATCACTCTCCTCAATGCTGCTCAGTATCTCACTCGTATCCAGGTCTGCTTCCTCCATTGCCGATGCTACTTTCCTAAATTCCATTTCTATCCTCGAATCTTTGATCTGCAGCTTGCGGAATGATAATTCTTTGCATTTTAATCTTTCCCCTCCAGAATCACCATCTTTCCTCCTGGCTTGGCTTCCTACAAACTCACCAATGCAGAGCTTTTTGCTGAAGGACTCTGAAGGTTCCTTTGTACATGGGACGTTCCAGAGTTGTGGAAGGCCATCTTTATGTTCAAAGAAAACTTTTGTTGGACCTGCTGTATTTCTTCCATCTGCGCCACTGTCTCCCAGACGTGGTTTGGCTTTTTCTTCTGGAAGGACACTCTCGCTCTTCATGGTTTCAAGGGGTACTACAGCCAAGGATTGCTCAGAAGCTGGAGCACTTGCACCTGCTGTTACATTAGAATTTTTGTTTCGGTTCGGGTTTAGATTCATGCTTGCTTCAGCAGCCAGTGATGTTACATTAACAATCTTTGGCATCATGAATGAATCTTCACTTTCTGCAAAACCACACAAAGCAGCATCCATCAGGATACGTGTTAACTGCAAGGTAATTCCTAACTAAGTATCATTTGCTCACTTTCAGGTCTTCCTCAAGTAAACTGCAATTTCAACTGATTACACAGCTCTTGTCAAGTGAAGCTTTAACACACCAATAAGTTTAATTTTCAACTTGTGGAACAAGAGCAAGCTCCAGTGCAACTAACTGCAATGCTTACAGTTCTGATGGTGATGCACAAGGCAAACAGAATGAGAATTTTCCCTCTTACTGTTTTTTCATCCTTTGTTTTTATGATCACATCCTGCAGTACTGGTTTTGTGCACTACAGAGGCATTCCAGAGACTAAATGATTACTTATTTTCTGCCTCCAAGCCGTTCCCTGTTAATAGCACTTAGATTTTTCCCAGCCCCAAATCTGAAGTGAACTTTTCCTTTTTCATTATGACCAAATGACTACAAGGAAGCAGAAAGTGAGCAGCTTGCTTTTAGCACAACAGATGGCAAACAGAACCCTGCTGGCAGGAACCACCCCACACCTAGATCCAATGTACAGCACGGGCTTCTGAAAAACAGCCCTGCCATGGGCAGCAGAGCTGGCAGGGTATGGGATGGGGTTGTGCCACAGTAAGAGCCTGGATGTTACAGGCAAAGATTTTTAGCAGTCCCACCACCACTCTGCACTGAAGCTTCCCCAGAAGGATGCATTACAACACTGACACATCCCAGTATCCACTTAATTTGTTTTTTCTGAGGGCAAGGAGGCTCAGGGGGATGAAGGAAAGTTAAAAAGCTCTAATCCATAATCTCCTAGAGGCCCCTCTGAACTGTTCAAAACATTTAAGAGTGATTTTCTTTGAATAGCCAGATAATAACACTTATCATTACTTCCTAGTGAGAAAACAATTTACCTTCAGTTTTGCAAGGATAATGTTCCCTGCATGCAAGCACAAAGATCCATGAAAAACAAAGATCTTACCTGAATGGGGTGCTGTAGCTGACACCACTGTTGAGGGCGCTGGATTTCCAGCAACAGTTGACAGTGTAATAGGAACGGTAGAGTTAGTAAGGATTCCTTTTACTTGGACAGGAACTGTTGATCCTGGCAGCTGAATCATCACAGAAGTAATACCTTACCCAAGAAAACCGGAAGAGGGGATGAAGTGGAAACCAAAGCCTTTCGGATACTTAGATACAGTACTTTCAGATACTCCTGGAACATAGGAGCTGTGCAAGACTTTACATTATAGTAACATCTTAAAGTAGAAGGAACAGAAATGCAGACTGGTTGTGTGATTAGGAATTATTCCCTATGTTTCCCTAATTTCTGAATAGCAAAAATTTAACACATTTTACTTAATCTTAGTTGATAAACTAAGTCTGAGTTAATGACATCAAATCTCTCTTATCAGAGTCAAGTTCTACCTCAGTCAAGTTGTAAAAAAATCTGAAATATTAAAGCAAAAATTCAATAACACGTTACTTCATAAATTGCTCTGCACATCTATGAACAGCATTATACTGATTAATATCATCTCACACGATCCTACCTGGCTGTGTTGTCATGGCAGTACCAACCCCTCGAGGCTTTAATTCAGCCTGCAACAGCGTGGAAGGAACAGCTGCCACCTGCCCTGGGACCAGGGGGCTCTTCAGCGTAAGCACCTGCCCCTGTGGAGTCATCACCACGCCTGCAGCAGTGAGTGTGAGAGAGGCTGAGGAGTCCTCTGCAAGAAAAGAAGTGTGTAAAACACTCATTTATTCTGGCACAGCACCCTGATGGCAAACAGCACCCTGCAATCCAGCATTAGGTACAGCTCTGAAAGGAGTCATTCTTTTGTTCCTTCCTACATTTATGATGTGAAGGTCTCCACAAATGTTGTACACTTCTCCACAAGTTCTCAGCTACAAAAAAACTCTCCAGTGTCTGACAACTCTGCCATTTAATTTAAGAGCAAGCCTCCACCATATTGAGAGCTAGCTTTTTGAGGAGGGAGGTTTTAAAAACTGAGTCTGCTCTAGCAACTCCAGCATTCTGGGGGTTGAACTTCAGGTTTTGAGTCAGCAGAAAAAGAACCACCTTTGACTCTTAGAAATTACTGCTGGATTGCAGTGAAACTCCTTTAGATCAAAGGACAACTTAGTAAGAATTTACTTCCCATCATTCTGAAACTCTGAAGTCATGTTCACCTGAAGACCTCAGCCGTGCTGGTCTCATCCTTACTGAAAGCAAGTGGTTTCCACACCTATCATATGGACATTTCCCGGTCCTATGCACAATTCTGTTTCAGGAGTGAGGCTGCCTGCACAGGCCAGCTGGCATTTTGCCCTCCCACAGGGTGCTGCTTCAATGGCTGTCTCCCCTCGATGCAGAACATGCACCACTTTTAGCCCACCTGTGGCCCGGACTCCTCTCCTGGCAAGGATCAATGGCTTGCCCCTTCTGTTTGTCATGGCTATTGGGGTTGCCTCTCTAGGGGAAGCAGAGGATCCTTGCTGGGTGCTTGCAGTTGAGGGTGCAGCTGGTTTCTGTGGCTCAGGTTCTTTCTTCTTTTTTTGTGCTTCTATTGCTTTTTGTTTAGCATAAATATACTCCAGCTTCTTCAGGACAACCTCCTCTGTCTTTCCTACAGAAAAATTATCAGAGAGTCAGCCTACCTTCAAACTCTCTTTCCAAAACTAAAATGCTGAAGGCGGAACTAATAATCTGTTAAGCTGACATTATTCAATTACTATGAAACAGATAACCATCATCCCCACCAAGTAAATAGCATACTTAGTATCAGAGGGAAGCAACTGCCTATTTATTCCAATTTTTTTTCCTTTCAGAAACATCCACACATATTAGAATTTATCTGCCACTTTGATAAGCAGAAATCATCCTGCACAAGCACAGGCTCTTGCTGAACAAGGACTAGTTGAAAACACCCACAGCTGTGAAAAAAATCCTCCCTCCTCTCCTAATGATAAACATACGACTACTGGGCAAAATGTTACCTTTACCTGGCATGAAATTTCTTGGGACTCACAGACCCTGTTACTCAAATGACATTTGAATGTAAACTCACATACAGTTTACCACTGCCATGAAAATTCTAACCTTGGACAAACACACAGATTTTATAAATAATCTGTTTTCTGCATATGCACACAGTTTAATATGATCAAAGTTCAAGTAACTACACTAGCTTGTCCTCTGCCTAGTGTTTATGCTCTAACATCATGGTATATCTTTAATTAAGTCTATATTTAACTAATTGTCTTGAGAGAGGACTTCTTCCACATTAAATTTGAGGTCTTCACTAGGAATGCAAAAGTTCAGATAACTATTTTGGGAAGTTATTTGCTTTCATTCTCTGCTCAAAAGGCCTCATACATTTCTGAATTACTAGACTTCACTAAAAGACTTTTTACTTTCTATAAATAAAATACCTCATATATGCATGAACCAATTCACATAAATACAAAAGATTTAAGTATCTTTCATTTCTACTTCACAGGTATTCTCCTGTTTATATACCCAGACTGTAAGACAATTAGAAGAGTATTTTGTTTGTTCACACGTTTTGGTGCTGGTCAAGAATGTGTCACAGCTTTCCTACACTTCCAAATGAGACAGAAAGACACAGTAAGTACAACATGAAATGTCTGGATGAGCAGCAGCTTAGAAATCTACTGCAGTTTTGTTCTGTGTACAGAGCTGATGCCTTCTAGCCCCTAGGAGCACTGGTTCTTGGGAAAGCAGCACAAGGAGTCATTTGCAAAGCTATGCGAGGAGTCGGAGTTTTCAGCACTGACCAAAGACAGCTGTGTGAACTGTGAAGGGCAGAGCAGAAAGGGCATTTCAGGAAGTGACCAATGACGGAATGAGGTGACACCATCACCCCACCCTTCCAAAGGAACCCAAGGCTGCGGCTCACAGCACAGAGAGCGTTCTACACGTCCTTTAGGCAAGAGGAAAACAAAAGCCATTTTACCAAACTTTGTTTGGCATCGTGAGTCTGAACTTTATGCGAACCAATGACACACCTGGATCCACCGGTTACTCCACCCATTCTCACTCCTAAAAGCCTTTTCTTTCATTATTACAGCTAGTTTGCATCCAAAACCAGTCTCACCTGAAAGCGTGGATACTTTTCGAATCAGACCATCTCGTTTGCGTGTCAGCAATGTCTTCTGTCCAATAAACTTATCTGCCTGATCTGTCAGTCCTTGGATTTCTTCAAAGGCCTAGAATAGTATCAGGGAACTGATTTATAAACAAGTGACACACAAAATAATAATTTTCCTTCCCAGAAACCTTTACAAAGTTTATTTACAAATTTTTGTAATCCTGAGAAAATAGGATTGAGAGAAAGCATGTGAAGTACCACGAATGCCACCTTTCCCTAAATGGCATGTGAAGATTGACAAACATCTTGTTTGTCCTTCCTCCACAGGGCAGCAATTTTTAAGAAAAACCCCAAACTTTTATCTCCCAGTTTCTAGGTACAGATGATAAGCATAATTATGCATCTACCACTCATGCTTAGTTTCCTGTCATTTACATCTTTACAAATAAGCTTTTAATGTCAGTATAATGGAATGCTATCTTCTCAAACATTAAAAAAGTAAGCCTTCAATGGATTTAAAAATTTCCTGATGTACACAGTCAACCACTAAAGAACTAAGACATAACCTTCCATGATTCACAATGAATACAACGGGAGGACTAATCCAAAAATACATGTCCATGTCATCAAGACTAAGCTTTTAGGAATACAGATTCTTTCAGGTATTGTTTTATTCTAGAGAGTCTTGCAGAGATGAGAGAAGTTCCCTCTTCACTGGGACTCACTTGAAGAGTTCATACTAGCATAATTACTCTGTCCAGATTAAATGATTCTCCTCCTCACTTAAGCTCCAAAATACCTACCTGCTTGAGAATGTAGCATTTGGAGACCTTAGGAAGGTTCTGTAACCCCAAAACTCTCTTCAGTTTGTCAAAGAGACCTCTCATTTCATTACGTCGCCGACGTTCATTTGCCGTGTGTGTCTGGCGGTAATGAGCAAAGGCTTCTGCCTGGGACTTCAGCTTTCTTTTCCAGGTCTGATGCTTCTGTTGGAGAAGTAACCGGATTGACCAGTTTAAGTAAAGAAGGCAAAGTAATGGCAGACAATGTTCAAATGCATGTGAGATTTACAGCCTTTCTACAGACACCTGGAGATTCCATGTGATGCTATCCTGCTACTATGTCTCCCTGAAAGTTCAGAATCAGAAGCACAAGCAGTAAGAAATGAAATGCTGACCAAAGAAGTGACCAACACAATCACATCAACCCTAACGGAAAAGATCATGAGTCCCTTCTGTTCGTAAGGTTTTCTTCTTGCAACACAAGGCTACTTAGATAAACCACAGGATTACAACAAAATCACACGTTTGAGCCAAGTATATTTTGTTTTTTGCTTGTCAAGAAAGTCTACTAATGAATGAAATAATTACATCAAACACAGGAGACTTGAATCTTTCCTGGAGTTAAACTAGTTTGATTTCCATTTGCTTTCATAGGTTCGTGCCAAGAGGTTGGTGCCAAGAGACATTGTAAGTCAGAATGTGGAAGATGGCATTGACAATTATCACCCCAGACATCAGCAACAAACAGAATGTAGCCAAGAGCCTCTGGTTTTGAATTTGCTTAAGCTTCTAAAAAGACTGCAGGACAATAAGCAATATTACTGATCTCACAGATTTAAAAGTTCATTATGTCATCATTACTCTTCCAGGTTTTGTACAACTATGCTATTTATTTAATGGGGAAGTAGTTAACGCTGTTTTTTAGATATTTTTAGGCCTGCTTCAAACCCCAGAGCATCAGTGGAAAGACTCCTCAGATTCAGTGATACTATTTCTGAGCCTGCTGGCCTTAGGAGGAATCTGAAGACTCGTCTCCTGAAATCTGGCTCTTGAGAGCCATTTTGCCCTCACAGGCAGACATGAGCACAGTACAGCTGCATCTACTCCAGTGTCAGCCGTGGGTTCCTGTCAAAGGAGGGCCTTGCAACGTAAATTCAAGGGCAGAGAGGAGGATACATGGAGAAGGTGAGGCAGACAGAGCATCCTGGAACCCATCCCTGTCTCAGGCAAAGGCATACATCCCAGTCTGCTCTAATAGGTAAGACATACACCAGGTTCCCACCGCACTCAGAGCCCCACCCCACCACAGCAGGAAGCTCTAGAGCTGACGTCAAGTGTATCACAGACAGTTACGGACAGAGAAACTGGCTTCAAAGACACCCGAAAATACAGCACAAGATTCTGTAGGACTGCAGTGAGTTTTGGTTTGAAAAGATTCTGTGATATCTTTAACTTGCCTAAATACACATTTAAACTTCTGTTTTCATAAATCCTTCATCCAGTGCTGTGCCTCTATAATCTTACATACTGTCTTCTTCAACACATGAAAATATTTCTTAATAAGTGTGCTATAAAAATTATTCATGCCAAGAACACAAACCCTAAGCAAACGGAGTCATAAATGAAAGGCAGATCTTCCTCCCATAAAGCTGAATCTGAAACCCACTGATGCCAGCACCAGCCCTTTTGCTTTAAGGAGATTTGGACTGAGCACCTCCCCGCCCAGCACATTTAGTTTCTTGCATTTAATCACAAGTATCTGCAAGGCAGATAAATCACATTAAGAGCCGCATGTGAGATGAAAGTTTATCTTTAAAATGGAGATGTGATACTAAAAGGAAAGAGGAGAGCAAACATATACCTTTGAATGTTTTTCTGATAATGTTTCATCCGAAGAATTAGGAGGATGGTATCTGGAAGAAAGGTAAAAAGTTTTTCCCAATGCTACTCATCTCATACACTCTATCCTCATTAACTACATTCCAGCAGTCTAGAATTGCTCATTTTTATGCCTTGGAATTAACTTTTCTGGTATAACTCCATAAAAGCAGGATACTGTTGAGCTTTCTCAAGAAAGTGAACTCTTTTCTCCAATGCCATCATCCTGGAAATAACTGAGGTGTGCTGAAAGCTGTGAAATTACCTCACAGTGCAAAAGACAAACTATTTCACTATATGCCAAAGAGAATAAATTCAGCTTGTGACTGTTAGCTGCATAAAGTATCTTCTTTAATTACGTTTTGGTTCTGTTTTTAATAAACACAGATTTAATATAGATGGCAGAGTAATCCCTCCCCCACCAAGAACCACCATTCGAAATCCTCACATTTATTACTACCCTAATATACAATAACAGCAGCTTCCTCTTATCTCAGGAGCTGCAAGAAAACAAAGAAAGCACACATTTGAACATTATTTTTTACAAAACATGACATCTGTTTTTCTCTCTCACTGAAAGATCTTCAAAATTTAAAGCAAAGTCACCACCTAAGGATAAAAGTTGAGCTGTATCTTTAAAGGGGAGAAAAAAAAATATCTGGTAGATATATAATATCATCAAGCAGCTTTTTCGAACTTTCTAAAAAAAATTCTACAAACAAAAAGAACTATAGATGCAACATTCCCATTCTTTTGTTTGATGCAACTGAGAAACAGCCATGACTATCATTACATTCCTCAAGTAAGCCATGTTTTTATTTTGCCTTTGTCATTATTAATGCAAGGGCAGCAACAGTAACAAAAACAAACCAACCAAAAAAATTAAGCCAAGCTATTCAACCATGGCAGACTGTATGTAAATAAGAAAATACTTTCTTTGCTGGGGCAATGGTCCCAAAGACAAATCCTTCATTTACAGGGTCAGGGATTAACCTAATGACTGTTCCTGCCCAGAAGTCCACCAGCAAGAATAAACAAAGCTTGCAAAATCACATTTAAAACAAAGACAACCCTGCTAATTTTCAGTTTGCAGGAAGGGAGGCTGTTCACTCATTAATTTTACATTATGAGATCCATCTCCATAAACAAAGTAATTACAGGGGAAAAAGAAAAAGGCTAAGACACCTTGAAACTACTCTTAGTTCTGCCAGCACCATTCTCACAGACACTGGGAAGCACCAGTGCTGAGGAAGGCCTGACAGAAGCCTTGCTTTATCTTGTCATCACATTACACCTGTTGTTTAAGGGGATCACTCGATGCCAGCCCAGCAGTAGGATACACAACTGTATGCAGTGCTCTCCAGGGGTGCTTACTTCTGGTCGGAGGGTTCGATATTAGCAGCTGTGGCCTTCAGACGGGCAATGTTAATCTTCTCTGAAAGCTCCTCCACGGTCTCAATGTCCACCTGCTCGTCATCCTCTCTGTATTCACACGCATCCTGGAACAGGTTTTGTTTTGTTTTTTTAAAATGAGTATCTACTCAGCAATAGCGCTCAGGCCAAAACAGTTTCACTTTAATTTCAAAGGAGATTACATCATAACATTTAGAACCATCAAGGAATCAACATCTCCAGCTACACTGGCCAATAAACTGTGCTAAGCAGGGGGTTACTTTAACTGTTGCCTCCAGGAATTCCTCCCAGTAGCAACTCTGTAAAATGCATTTTGGTAAGGGCAGAACCCATCCCTGTCGTTTATGCTCTTATTATGGGTGAAAGAAACGCTTTCACAGAGTTCTCTGCCTCTATTTTCAAGTAAGATTAAACTGCCTTTACAACCTACTACCATAGACTCTTGCTAATTAACTTTTTTTTACAAAATGTGAAATAGTTATCACCTTAGTAATGGTCTCTCATACCTAAGACAGCAAAAGTCAGAACATCATACAGTCAGGCTTCTTTGGATCATACAGTAAACTGCTTACATGATGAAGAGTAAGATTTCGGCTCTCTCCAAAATGCTACCAAATCATTATTTTAAGTGTTTCTTATATTCTGAAGAGTATGTTTTCTCCATGCTTGCCTGAGCAAGAAAACTTGCTATTTTGTGAAGAGAGAGATAAAGAACAACTGCAGTTCTGTAGCAATGACATGAGTTAAATATCAATCTTGTGGCCATCTGTAGTTCCAGGTGATACCCCCTCTCCCAAGAAAACATGCCTATTCAACCAACTGTTTTGTATTACAGTTTTTTAGTGAAGTTTTTTGGATTATAATCTTTGGTCTGATTACAGAATGAAGAACTCTTTCTCCTTAAGCAAGAAAATGTAATTACACTTCCATTCTCTATTTCACCCAGTTCCCTGAACTATCCTGACTAAATGAAAACTATTCAAATAAAGATAACATTTAAATCACAGAACTACTGAACAGATACTGTCATTATGTTGAAAATACTGCATGTACAAGAGGTAGTGGCAACACTGATCTTTTCCTTTATACAAAGAGCACTTTACAACCTTGCCTGCTCTCCTGGGTCATTCATAAACCCACGTTGATGCTGAAAGCCTCCTGATACTTTCTCTAAGCTTTTCCACTTTATACAGTACCATTTCTGTGACCCTTACATGCAGGAGATGCACACTGGTTTTGTTCAGTGGGCAGGACTACCCTGTCTAAACTACATCTGGACATCATTACATTGCAGGGAACGTGGTCAGGCAGGGTAGCTCAAAAAAGATGCTACAATCCAGAGAGTAAGAGGAAAAACACCCCAGGAAATTCGCTTACCATAGAAACACTGCCTTAAAGCTTTTCAGTGCTGGTAAGTTATATTGGGCTAATCAAAGGGTTGATAGCAATTATCCAGGCTAGAACTGCTCTAGAACTGAAACTTTCTACATGCTATCATATTAGAAAAATGGTATTCAAAACCCAATATGTGGCATCTTTTTCATGAAAGACGGACCAAAAGAATCAAATGTAAAAAACTCCACTGCCCACCAAGAACTTCACATCTTTTAAGTTTACACATTCTGAATGCGGACTTAGGAAAAACAGAAGTAATTCACTTTTTCATTCTTACATCTAGCAACAAAGGGAAAAATGCTTCTGGTTGGTAAATCTTTCCTCTTTACCCTTGAATTCCTATCAAGAGGAAGAATATCACAATCATGAAGATCACCAGAAGTAAGTCCACTTAAGTTCTGACATTAAGAACAGCTATTCCTACGTAAGTAGTGCCAACCTGCCATAGGCTGAACCTTATCCATAGCCCAGCATGATTCTTGCAGATGCTTGTGGAAGCCCTACCTTTCTAGCATCAGTCAATCCACACCACTTCCAGTCTTTTCAAACTACTTCCTGTAGTTACATAAATTCTAAATACCTTTGAGTAGGAGTAAAAGACCATATGGAATGAAGACATAAAGAGGAGCAATACCACCCTACAACAGTTCTGAAGTTGTTATGGAAATGACAGCACTGTTCCCTCTCTGCATTTCAATGCCTGTTTCTAAGCCCTCTCCTCTGATTTCTCTCTCTGTTCCTGGCAGCCTAAACCCCTATTGCTGATACCTAAAGAGCAAATTGCCTGATGGCAGAGGACCCTCAGTGACAGTGCTGAGGAAGGAGGTTAGACGACAGAGGATGTCATTACACAATTACCCAAGTAAACGTGTAATTTCTGGAGCTGCCTTCTATGCTACAGTGTCTGCAGGTTTCACACATGGTCTGAACTAAAAGCTGAGAACATTCAAGAGATTGTTAGAACTTATACTGGCCACAAAATATATTACTTGCCCTTTTTATTAAACTTACCATTTTATAATAATTGATAACAGTCCTTTTAATTTCAACGTTCGGCTCAGAAAAAGAATGACTGAAAAACACTTTTAAACAACACTTACAACACAGTACCTTGCCAGACACAAAAGCTGTGTTTAAGACTAGTAAGCTGAACCGTGGGACTCTTATCTGTAGCATTACAATACCAGAACAACCCCTGGCATGGTTTTGGCTTAAGCCAACAAGGACTCATGAACAATTAGAAGTCTCAGTCTGTGACTTAGCCCAGGCCAAGCAGTCCTTCTCAGCAGGAACTCTGTGTGCCATCATCATGCCTTGGGATCAAGAGTTTAACATCACCTCCCAGACCATCACACTTGAATTTGTTCAGACAGCAGGTCGTGATACTCATTAGTCTGCTTCTCTAGATATCCCCAGAAGGTTTTACTCACATCACCAAACCCACAATGATTCACCATACTGAGCCTCTCTTGATGCAGCTCAGGGTAGGAAATGCAAAAGGACAAAGATACCATCTCAGGAAGCTTCTTTCTGTTGAGTAGAGGAGACTAGAAAAGTCTCGAAGTCAAGGACACAAAGTCAGCACAAGGTAAGAAGGTAATCTGAAGGGCATTGATGTGCAAAACTAAGAACAATTAACCAGTGTGGAAAAAACATGCTAAAAAATAAACAGTAGTAGCTACTACAGGTAGGTAGCAATCATCCTGACTCTCACTGGAGTTCTCTGAGGTTTCACATGGCCATCTGCTGAGCAATTAAAACCAGTCCACATTCCAAACTAATAGAGCTGTCTTAAGTATTTCCACTATACAAAACTATTAGTGGACATGCACGTACTCTTTGCTTCTTTGTTTCCACTAAGTTAATGAAGCAGATAAACATCCTCTACTAGCCTGTTTACGTGATCTGACTTCATCCAGTCTGACAAACAATACCAGTGCAGTCTGTCTTGTAAGCACTATGCTGAGAAAAGAGAGTATCCCAGTGAAAAATAACACATTTAAATCCAAAACTGATTTCTCCATTAGGCACTGACATGCTAACTCAACTTGCAGGCAACAGAGATTAATAAATCCAAATTCCAGACAGGTTTCTACAGTCCTCAGAGATCTCATTCCTCAGCTTCACTGCTGTAGAACCAAGGCTAGCTTATCATATTCATGTGAGCTTGTGGTGAAGACATACCCTTAGATGGCTTTCCAAACCATATTTGTCAAAACCTGCGCAATACATTTCTTCCAAAACAAACATTCCTTACAATCTCTAATAATTACTCTTTTGCTTCATCAGCCTTTTGCAGGATGAAAGAAAATACAGTTTTCAAACATCAACCTTGATAACAGGCTACTCTGTGACCTAGACACTATTGTTGGTTTACCAACAAATTCCTAAGACTACCGTGTCTGGAAAGTTTATCTGGCATCAGGAATGAATTAACTGTGGTTCTCAAAACTTGGTGATAACTCTGCTCAAGTTCTTGAAGGACACAGGACGTATGAAACTGCCACCACCCAATGGAAGACAAGACAGCAATAATTCAGTTTTCAGCTTAAAAGAACTTCCAAAAATAACATCTGTATTCAGTTTTCTCACTTCATACAGCTGAGATGCTATCATCTTGTCTGAGAACAGTGAGCTGGAATATGAACTGATTAGTCTGTTTTTCTGGAAGTTGAAGAGATTCTCTAAAAGCCAGAGTTGCTCACTTGGCTATCATGGAATAACAGAATACCCCGAGTTAGAAGAGACCCACAAGGATCATCGAAGTCCATCTCTTGGCCCTGCACAACACCATCCCCAAGAATCACACCATGTGCCTGAGAGCACTGGCCAAACTCTTCTTGAACACTCAGTCTTGGTGCTGTGACCAGTTCCCTGGGGAGCCTGTTCCAGTGCCCAACCACACTCTGGGTGAAGAACCTTTTCCTAATATGCAACCTAAACCTCCCCTAACACAGCTTCAGGCCATTCCCTTGGGTTCTGTCACTGGTCACCACAGAGAAGAGATCAGTGCCTGCCCCTCCTTTTCCCCTCATGAGGAAGCTGCAGACTGCAATGAGGTCTCCCCTCAGTCTCCTCTTCTCCAGGCTGAACAGACCAAGTGACTGAGCTCAGCCACTCCTCATATGGCTTCCCCTCCAGGCCCTTCATCATCCTTGTGGCCCTCCATTGGATGCTCTCTAATAGCTTAATGTGGCACCCAAAGCTGCACACAGGGCTCGAGGTGAGGCTGTCCCAGCTCAGAGCAGAGCAGGACAATCCCCTCCCTTGCCCGGCTGGCGATGCTGGGCCTGATGCCCCCCAGGACACGCTTGGCCCTCCTGGCTGCCAGGGCACTGCTGACTCATAATCCACTTTCTGCCAACCAGGACCCCCATGTCCCTTTCCTGTGGCACTGCTCTCCAGCCTCTTGTTCCCCAGGCTGTTTGTACACCGAGGGTTGCCCTGTCCCAGGTGCAGAATCCAGCACTTGCCCTCGTTCAACTTCGTCTGGTTGGTCTCTCTTGCAGGGCCTCTCTACCTTTGAGAGTCAACAGCTCCTCCCAGTTTAGCATCTCTGGCAAACTTACTTAGTATCCCTTTCCAGTCCTGTGCCCAAGTCATTTATGAAGATGTTGAAGAGCACAGGGCCACAGATGGAGCCCTGCAGAACCCCAGCAGTGACCAGTCCCCAATCTGTTGTTATCCCATTCACTATCACCCTTCACACCCAACCCATGAGCCAGTTGCTCGCCCATCCCATGATGTGTTTATCCAGCTGAGTTCTGGACATTTTGTCCAGAAGAATCTTGTGAGATAAAGTACCAAAAGCTTTACTGAAATCCAAAAAGATTAAATCAACTGGCTGCCACTGGTCAGCTAGGTGGGTAACCTCGGGGACCTTCCTAACGTGCTCCTTCAGCAGCCTGAAGTCTGCTCTCCTCATACCCAGGGCTGAAGTTTTGCTGGCACGTTTCCTCCTGTCACCAGAGATTTGAACTCAATTGTTTCGTGGCTGCCATGGCCAAGACAGCAGACAATTGCCATTTCACTCACAGGCCCCTCTCTGCTACCAAGCAGCAGCTCAAGGAGGGCACCTGTCCCAGCTGGCCCCTGTAGTACCTGTAACAGGAAGTTATTGCCCAGGTGTTTTAGGAATCTTCTGGACCTGTTTGTACCAAAGAACCCTAATCTGATTTTCAACTGCAAGAGGATTACATTAACACAAAAGAACTAAAATAATTCTATACTTTCAAAATCCTGAACACACAAACATTATCTCTCCTATTTTAAATTTCTGTTCTTCAATCCTTCTCCAGCTTAACCTTTCTCTTTCCATTTGTATCTCATCCCGAGAAAAGGCTTAGTTCATATGCCCATTTGACTGATTTATGAAACTACAGCTTCATAATTTTAAGTAACAATACACTGCTTCTTAAGTCATGTAGTGATATGTAAGAAGTAAAGGAATTACACGTTGGATTGCTTTTTTTTCATTTTTGGGTTAAATTTGATGAGAATTTTATGAGCATTAAAATCTAAACATATCTTAACTACACTAACTACAAAGTTTTACCCTTATTCTGTGATTTCCGGAGCAATTTGTTTTCTATCAAATAAGGAATGAAAGCTTTCACATACTATTTAAATATATTATTAACTTAAAAAATTAATTTAAGGATGGATTCAAACATTCCTTCCAGAAATAAATGTTAATTAAGACTACAAAAACTAAATAGAAGAAAACACCTTAAAATAACGGAAATACTAGACCGGCCACTATATTTTTGGATCATTAAGTCACATTTCAAGTAACCAAGTTATTTGAGTAAATATTGGAGGAAGACAACCTGCAACAGTTTTATTACAGATTGCTCAATGTAACTCCTGTTATCTGAAAAACAGGCAATTTCTACAAGGCCACTACACTGCTACCTAAAAAAAGCACGCAACTAAGAAATAAAAGACATTTCCACTTGGAACCCCAATTTACACTTCCTAAAGAAACTGAAGTCCAAAACACAAACATCATACTCTGTCTTTCAAATCCATGGGTTATGACATGTTAGTCAGGCAATTAAAAAAAAAAAAAATCCTTCCATAAATAGTTAAATGCTTACCACTTTTTCAACATCTACTTCCTCTTCACTTGGGGAGTCAGAAGCACCATCCAGCATCTCATCAGCAGAATCATCAGTTTTATCATCCTCTTCTTCCTCCTCCTCATCTTCCTCTTCATCCTCTTCCATATCATCAGCAGTTATATCAATAGTGGGCATGTAGCCCTTTTTGTGTGCCCTCTGTTCTGGTGCTGTCAGGAAGTCACTTTTCTCTGATGTATCAGCTTTGCTATCCACTTCACTTCTATTTTCTAAAGGGGGTACAATGCTAGATATTTTGCTCCAAGAACTGTTGACATGTGTTAGAATATCATGGCCTGTTTTCATTTCTTCCAGAGAATCAAAAGCAGCCCGTTCTTTGCTGTTACTGCCTTCCTGCTCAGCTATGTTTCCTTTGCTGTCCTCAGTATCGACTGTATGCTCCTCTCCTGAAGCATTATCCCGCTCTTTTGTAGAACCAACTTCAGGCCTACTTCTTGTTTTCCCTCTTATGTTTTCCACTTCTATAGAACTCTTGCACTCCCTCCTTTCCATATCTGACTGTGCAGCATCACCCTGGCATTCTTGTTTGCTCTGAAACAGTTCAGTCTCTCTCTGTTCCTCCTTGATCTTCAGCTGCATATCTTGCTCTTGTTGACTATGCAACTGTCCGGAACTTGCTCTGTTGTCCTCCTCCATCTGTGTCTCTGCATCTCCTTCCTCCTCTTTTACTGGTTTCTGTTCCTGTTCAGCAAGTGTTCGTTCCTTCCCACGAAGGAACTTCAACTGGGCAGTCTCCCGATTCTCAAGACTCTGTGAATGTGCATTATCCAGAGGAGCAACTGAAGACTGATCTGATGACCCACAACCAGTTTCAGAGTTAGCTGAAACTGCCTCCACAACTGTTTCGGAACTGACAGAATCCTCTTTCTCTTCAGAATCCCCTTTTTCTTCCTCATCATTTGGCTTCTCGCTGATGTATGAATGGTCAGATGATACGACATCTACAGAAACATCATGCTGAGAAGAAAAGCTATCATCACAAAAACTCTCTAGCACCTTTGAGTTCTTCTCCACCATCCCTAATGTAGTGGAATTTCTATCACCACTAGGTGTGACTCTGACAGATGCTGACTCTTCAACAGCATTTGACTGGTTAATCGACAACTCATTTTCTTCTTGTTTCCCATCTGGCACTGTGACCTCAGACTCTGTAACTTCAGTGTCACCTGAGCATGAAGCCTTCTCGTTCTCCTGCTGAGCAGCACTTGAGTCCTCTTTCTTGCATATTTTCCTGTAATCCTTCTTCATCTGAAGAGATGCAAAATGGTGAAGAATAGAGTTTGGCACAGTCTTCTGTCCTGGGAGCTGAAGTAAAGCAAAACTTCCGGACTGTAAAGGTATGAGATTAGCGGTGGTGGCTGGCAGACCACCTGAGCTGCAGCTTATTTTAGACTCGGAGGCTGTTTGGTTTGTGACATTGCTGGCAGCAGAAGAAGAGATCCTCAGAGTCAGAGTGCCTGCCTGTGATACAAAACTTGTTACTGAAGGAAGAAGAGAAGATGCTTGAGTGGCTGGGTTGGATGGGGGGGATAACTTGGGTACTGCAGTTTGTACAGCTGAATTTGTGGCAGGAGGAGTGGAAGACACAGAGGAATTGGGAGAAACAGGTGACTCAGGAGGCTTAGAAGGTGCAGGCAACCGGATTCCTACAACAGATCCTGTGAGGAAAACAAAACATCAACTAAGACTTTCTTGAAGCAACATTTTTCTTTCAGTTTTAGTATCTGATGCTGTACTAGAAACAGACACCACTCCCAAGGATCATAATGGAATCAGGTGTTTTTGACCACAAGTTCTCAGTGGAAAAGTTGGTCCTGCATAAAGACATACAAATTTGAATTTTTTTAAGTAACACCCCAATAAAACACATGAATTGGCCACTCTAAAACTAACAGATTTAATGTTAAGTTCTAGCATTAAGCTTTTTAATCAATAAAGACACAGCATTGAAAGTCCTGCATTTTACTTTCCCATTTATTGCAAAACAGGGAAATTGGGGTTTTGCAAAATAAAAAAGAAAGTAAAAAAGCAGTATTTAATTTTAACTTTTTTTTCTCTCAGAAAAAGACTTGCAAAAAGAAAAACTATGTCAAAATTACAAAATTATACCACCATCTTTTTCACCTTTATGAACTCTTCCGCAGCATTTCCACACTCCGTGAACAACAAGGAAAAATATTACTAACGGCAACTAGTTTCTCTTGTTCAGCAAGAGCCTCAAAACAGAAAGAAATTAAATAAACTTGTTGACTGATTCTTTACTATACCTCATACTCAAACCTCAACGAAAGCTCAGCATTGTTTTCTCTCCTCCCCAGAGTTTTATCTACTGTGCTTGCTCTTGCTCTCCCTTCCACCCCACTCTATCTCCCTCTCTTTGAGATGTGTTTTGATACAGGGAGAACAGAAGAAAAGGTCCTACTACAGAGTAAACATGCATTTAAAGTACATTTGGGTTAGAATTTACAAATACATACAACAGCATACCCAACCTGCAATTTCTAACTCTTCCAACCCTGTCTTCAACTGTGCACTAGAGAAACAGCTGAAAACCACGCTTATTTTTCTTCTCACACTCTTAAGGAGTTAAAAATCTCACAATTTTGTACTGTAATGTAAAATTTCATCTGAGTATCTTCTGTAAACATACTAGCCAACCTGACAACCTAACAAAAACAGAGCAGCACATCCAATGAAACATGGGTAACAGGTAATTCTTTTTAAGAGAATCTCCAACAAGAATTATTTTTAAATCACCAGGTCGAGTCTCTTTTAAGTTGGGACAGTACAATGGACATGGCTTCACTGCCA
The DNA here is from genome assembly GCA_013399195.1 of Dicrurus megarhynchus. Lineage (NCBI taxonomy): Eukaryota > Metazoa > Chordata > Aves > Passeriformes > Dicruridae > Dicrurus > Dicrurus megarhynchus. The sequence goes on from VXAD01002020.1 coordinate 598,406, forward strand.
CACATACACATAGGCCCTTATACTTGCTGCAAAGAACTCCCAAATTTTGGTGACTTAGCTATTAACTGCACTTTCTGAATATTATACACATGGTATTTAAGTTGCATTGCATCTGAATAATTACATGTTCTTCATTACTATGTTCTTCAACTGCTCACGCAGAACCAAATCAGACCCTGTTCAATTACTTTCAGCAGGTGAAAGGAGCATCACAAAGATACCTGTCTCATTGTTCATTTCTTAGTAACACACTGGTCAGTCGTGAAGGAAGCACTGGACTTTGTACCTGGATTGCGGAGCATCACTGGCTGCACGCTGGGCTGGGCACCCGCAGTTCGAACCTGCTGCAGGGGAACAAGCTGAATGATCTGCCCATTGGGATGTCTGAACAGGTTCACAGCCCCAGGGCTCCTGAGAGGCTGAAGGACCATCCTCTGCCTCTGTACCAGCTGCGAGTTGTTCAGCGGTCGCAGTGCAGAAGGTGTCTGGTGCACTGGAATCAGCAGCAATCTAGGTCCAACACGTTTGTCTGTTCCAGGAGCTATCTTTGGGGGAGTCTTACTTGCAGCTTGTGGAACAGCATCGTCTGAAATATTTCAACAAGTTACATAAAAATCAGTTTAAGAGACCGCCTACTGATCAGGCATTATTCTTAATAAACACAAGTGCAAATATTTTGCAAACAACTGCATCTCTTTTAAGTTTATTTGAACGCAAGTTTTACTCTTTTTATTCACAGAATGCATAGAACCAACCAGGTCAGAACAGTTTTGGCGTTTTTTCTATGTAGTTCCACTGACATTTCTCAGCCATGACACAGAAGAGTAATTCCATATCTAATTCCTGGACTCTATGCCAACCATGAAATTCTAGCAGTCGTAACTGTGCTATACATTTCTACAGGTCAAGGAATGATGTGAGGCTTCCAGCTCACTTCATAGCAGTCACTGACCAGATAGTTACATTTGTTCCCTTCTCTACCAGTTCAGGTTGGAATACAAAAAGCAACTTAAGAGATGACATTTCTTATCCTACTTTGGAAAGCGGGGTGAGGTAAGTGAATCCATGTTTAAATTGAAACCAGTTGCAGACCGTATTACAGCTATGAAAAGAGGCTGAATTTTAAAAAAAGCATTTAGAGTCATAACCCAAAGCACCTAAGCATTACCTCTTTTTGGATTCTGTGGAGGACTTGAATTAACTCCTGACAGTATCACTGGAACAGAGACAGCAGAGGAAGTTAGTGTGGTCACCACAGGTGTAGTTGCTGCAGCTGTTGTTAGTACAACTGTCGAAGTGGATGTTGTGACAACAGGACAAGTAACAGTTGGTGGTGTTACTACAATTTTTGACAATGGCGTAGCTGCTACTGCTGCAACCACCTCTGTAGTTTTTGTTGTGTTCACAGTAGCAGTAGGAGTGGTGGATGGAGTAGTACAGGTGCTGATTCCAGGTGTTGCAGGAGCAGCTGTGACTGTAATTGCAGGAGGAGAGCAGGGAAGTTCAGCAGCGTTTGTCTGGCTAGGAGCGGTCACAGTAGATGCTGCTACAGTGCTACTTTCCGCAGCAACTGGAGAAATGGTGGTGGCTGTAGTGACCCCAGGAAGGACTGTGCACTGAGCTGGAGATAGCACTGAAGGAACCACGGGAGCAATGACCGTGATCGGTGTGGGCTTGATACTGAGCAACTGTCGCCTTGAGGCAGGCTGGCGTGTGCTCGCTCCAGGAATCTTCTGCTGTAGAGTTCCTGATTTGTTTATCACAAACTTGGTAAACACACCACCAGGTGAGGGTCGGGTAGCTGCAAATAAAAACTTGCAGGTCAAAATTTTAATAGATTTCCTCTTCGCCGTTCATGAGGTGCTACAGTTGTGATTTCAGCATGAATTTGAGCCTCCTTTTTCTATGTACCTTATAATTAAAATCAAAACCTTTATGGCAGTCCTGGATACGCCTTGCATATTAGAAATATGTCTGCCTTATTCCACTACTATAGCTTTTTATTGCATTTCTTCCTGGACACACAAAAGAATCAGGTCTTGAAGGCTTGTTCTTCATTGTGAAACTATGGACAATCCTAACTAACAGTGCAGGAAAACAAACACCTAAATGAAATAATGAGCTCCAACTATTTTCTAAACCTCAATTTCTTTCTGTAACAGCTTGTGTCATCTTCCCCTTCTTATTGCTTCTTGATTTTAATCCCCTTCTACTGTATTCGTCTTACACAGGCACAGGGGAAAGGGATGGGATGGATACAGAGTTTCCCCTTCTAACTGCAGCAACGTGCAGACTGCAGACTGGATGGAACAAATTTAATCGATGGAAATTAATCACCGTTAGGAAGATCCTTTACCTCATCCCTTGCTCTCCAAGGGACCAGAACACTGCATTTACATCACTCCAGATGCCTACAGATGAGCACAAGAGCACTGAGATTATGGAGCAAGCCCAATTTAAACACTGCAGTTTTTTATGCATACAGCATTTCTACCCCAGACTATGCCAGGACTGGTACTTTTTACTTAAATCACTATGCAGCAATGACTTCACCCATCAATGAAACACAGCCAGCTCTTCCAAATTGCATAAACACACAAAACAACAAGTTTTATTACATGACAAGAAAAACAACACACCCATTTATGTAGCAATGAAAATTTAGGCAGAAAGAAACAAAATAATCGATCAGAAATTAAAGTTTTTCCAGGACACAGGTAACATCCTTTTCCCTTCCAAAGCTTCTTCAGATCTTTAAATAATGCGTGGGATTATGTGGATGGGTACTAGATTTCTTTTTGGAAACTCATGCAAAATGTAATAGTTAAAAGGCAACTTCCTCTCCTGCCATGCTGGGGTAACCATTTCAGTAACAACTCAGATAAACAAGTAACTCATGCATCTTCCAATCTCTTTTTTTGTTTGTTTGTTTGTTTTACACTCAAAGTGCTGTCTAAATCCAACCCTGTTTAGCTTGTGAAATCCAATGAGATTAGAGGCTGGCGTGGTTATTGGCTGCACACCTGTTGTTTCGCTAATCCAGATTTGGACCATCTCGTCTTTCACAGCTGCTTCACACATCTTTGGTGGTCACAAGAATTATGAGTGCAACATCAGCAGAAAATCTAACAGCGAAGAACCACATATTAGTGATACTTTACTCATTTGAAGTTAATCTGTGTTTGATGAAAAGCAATTAAAAATTATAGTAACGGAACTCCAAACAAAAATCCTGGTTAATATTTGACGAGTCTCCATCCACTCTCATCTCTTGAAAATATGCTCTAGTAGCATTAATAAAACAACTAATAGTCAACATCTGTAATCTTACTCTGAAGTCAAAATAAAACTTTCTGCTTTAAAAAGGTTATTTATTGCAGAGGCATCTTAGGCAGGCAATGCAGCCAAAGGCAGCATGCACCATTGCACAGAAATCAACATTAATGCTGTACACTCACTCTGTACTTCAGCTTCACGCAATGTAAAACACAGTAATAAGTTCCAACCTACCTATCTGTGTCTGTGCTGGGACATGGGTTTTCAGAGTCGTCACAGTGGGGGTTGAAGTAGTGCTGGTGGAAGATGTAGTTTTAGGAGCTGATGTTGTGGGCCCCTGGACTGATGGTGTCCCAGAAGCAGGTGCTTTAGCACTGGGTGCTACCTTGGAGATCACAGTACTGAGGGCTGCGATATCAAGTACTGTGGGCTGCAGCCTGCCTGTGATATAAGCTGCTAGCCGACTGGCAGGATGTAATGCCCCCATCTGTCCCAAAAGCAGTTTGGCCTGAGGATACCTTTTATCATTAACCTGAAAAAAGGGGAAAAGGGAAACTTTGTGAAAAGAATGCTAATTCACCACTTCTGGAGAGGTGTTTCATTCCATGGGACTCCTAAATGTCCTTCTCAAAAAACCATTGCAATTCGGAATGGGAATTCCTAATTTCCTTATTGCCCAGGAGAACTTCAAACAACTCTTATTTTATCTTTGTAATACAGATTTTAAATGCTGCTCAGACTCTCACATAAAACCAGAGAGCCCAAGGAACATGTGAAATCACTAAAACTAGCTAAGAGTGAAGCTAGCACCTGTTTTTCCTATCCCTTACTTATGCCGTAGTCCTGAATAAAAATAGGTTCCCTAATTGAAGGACAACTTTGGATAAAATTCTCAAACCTAATTAAGACCTAGCATCACAAAAGAAAGAATACTGATGACATATACATTGAGACAAAACTCTAAAGAGCTTGTAAAAGCTGTATCAACTTTTTCCTTATCCACACTGATGTTTGATACTGTAATTAAGGTATGATGAGCTCACTAAGTTCAAATTTCAAGCTGTAGTGGTAACAGACTGCACAGGAAAAACAACAGAACATCTTTCAGAATGTCAGGCTTTATGCCTAGTGGACAATGAAAAGTTTTGGTAGTGTTGCATTTTGCTTTCAAGTTGTTTGATAATACCTTCTAAAAGCCAAATGCATTTAACACACTACTAAATATAAAATAGTTTTTATCGATCAACTTTTACTGAAGGCAAGAAATCTCCTAATTTTTTTCTCTCCACTAGCTTCTCTTTCTGAGGGTATCATATCTGCAAAGTGTCATGAAAATATATTTTACTCTCATTTTCTAATTCATATGGTTTTCCTGAAAGTGGTTTTACTATAATCACAAATAGCTATGATGGAAAAAGATCTTCATCCTAACCCTGCAGTTCCTACTACGAATTCTTATCACCAAGCCAGCAACACAAAACTGCAGGGAAAAGACCCTTTGAATTTAGGATTATGAAATCTCTTGATGAAAAATATATATTCTACAAAGGAGATTCAGGCTGTTAGTGAAGATTAACAGTAAGCTGTAGCAAAAGCAATTTAATGTTTACATTTTCATTTTAAAGTTTTGTCCCAGTGTATACTTCCCCAGAAAATATTCTTTTTGTGGACTCATACAGTCATTCACTTAGAAGCATTATGTGTCAAATGCACCTTCAGGGCTTTTTAGAAAGAATTAAAAAGATCCTGAGAGAGATTCTGCACTTGGGTCAACAAGACCCAAATTGCCAAAAAGACAAGTTAAACCATCAGATTTCAGGATTCCAATCAGATCTCCTGTTATTGAGTTAATCTTGAAAGGGACAAGCTTATGGAGAGGAATGCCACCAGATTCTAAGAACTCCTGTCCAGACAGCCAAAAGACTATGTAGACAAATTAAAGAGTGTTCTCCCCTTCAAGGAGTTCTGGGATAGTACTGGACGAAGATGCATCTAATCTCCACAGTAAAGGCAGAGAGACCCACCTGAATCAAGCCCGAGGGGCTCGTATTAGCTTTGCATTTGTAGACAACCAGCTTTCCCGCAGGAGAAACCCCTGCATAAAAAGGCAAGCCTCTGCCCCAATGCAGCTTCTCCCGCAGTTTGTCCACTGGCTCTGCCCGCATGACCTTTACATTTTCTGAGTTACTGCACGGCGCCACTGCGCTATCAGGAATCTCCAAGACAGGGATCTCAGGCTTCTCGTCCTTGTCCTGGTAGGACGGCACTGAAATTTTCACTTTGGAGGAGCAGACAGAAGGATGGTTCTCATCCTGGGCCTTGTATTCCGAAGCCAATTCAATAATGAAGCTACCCACTTTGAGGCACTGTGGCGCGTTACTGTTGATATGCTGTGATAAGATGGTCAAGATCTTATTGTGATCTTCCTCCAAGTTGCAGTCAGAGATAATCTCGATAAGTTTGGTTGGTTCACCTTGAGTGGTGTGATGAACATAGGAGGTGGAGAAAGAGTCCCCCTCACTACGGGAAGAACACCAGCTTTTCTCTGAGAAAGAATTGAAATAGGTTTCTGCAATACTATGGCATTTAATCACCTGGACAGTCAAACAATTTCATTCTGCCCACACCTCCACCCTTGTCTCAGCTCAGCTGCAGGTAAAAGAACTGTTCAAAGCATCACCTCCCCTTGTAGAGCTTCACAAGCAAGCAAAAACTCACTGCAAAACTAATGTAATTATTTCTCACGGTTCAATCCCTGCAGCCATACCACGTCAGGTTGTATCCCATTGCATCACAAGCTAAACAAAGCTGGGTTGTTTCAATACATGGGTGAAAGTTCTCCAAACACACCAACACAGCAGAAAGCATCACTGGTTATTCAAGAGATGGCACTTTTCTCTTGGAGTCAGAAAAGCACCCGTGTCCTATAATGGCATGAGGGGACACACCGCTAGCAGAACTGTCTTTTGCAGAAGATGTGTAAACAGAAGCATGACCTTTTGTTGTCATTAGAGATACAACGTCCCTTTTTGCAAAACTGTAAGGATGTTAAGCCCTGTGTCCTGGCCATTTTAATTTCACCTACCAATGCCTCAGCATTTTCAACTAATTGTATTATTTTTCCATTCCCATCCTTAAATGTAGAGTGCGCTGTTGTATTCATTAAACAGTAAAAAAATAAGCTCAAAAAGGCAGATACAGTTCATTAGTGGATGACACAATGCCTCTAGTAAATGTCTCATTTTAAGGCTCGTAACATGATTTAGGCTGCTTCAGACTGAGAACACGGATGTCTAGCCTACTTCTTCATGAACTAGAAATTCAAACCCAGTATCTGTAACGTAGCGAAACTTCAATCTTTCAACTTGAACTAAACAAATTCAGCATCAAGTAATTCCAAATAAAGCATAGGCACTTCCTTGTCCCATACAATTCTATGTGAAGAATATGAAGATCCCATCCTCCCAGTACTACTTGGATATTTAATTTTTCAGTAACTACACAAAGTAATAGTAAAGAAAAGAAGAGGGAGAAAAAAATACCCAGACAAAGCAAAACTATTCATCTCCATTCCTTCCCAAGTACCTAATCAATTTTCATGAAGACAAACCTGCTGTGCAATTTTATCTTTTATTGCTAAGCAAGCTACTGCAGCACAGGTCATTTTACACTTAGAGCAGCAGCAAGTACCGGATATTTAGTCTGCTGTACCTCCATGTGCCCCCCTTCCCCCCCAGCTGCTAAGAAAACAGGAAACTGTATGCATATCATAAGACTTTTATTAACAACTGTAGTAACTCCCCCAGCAAACAGACTTCTGTTTCATCAGTAGCTACTTTTTTTAAGAAATACCACAAAAATGTGTAACTACCAAGAGATCGAACTATACTCACGACTCAGCTCTTACCTTTAGATTTATTAGTGTCTTTGTCTACCTCACAGCTTGCCTTCACAGGAGACTGAAGCTCTGGTTCATGCTCCTGCTGGAGGAAAGAAATGCAAGAAAATATTCACCCTATACATCTCACTTCCACACTAAAAATTACATCCCAAAATGAACTAGTTCACCCCAAATCATAAAAATATGCTGTGTTTGACAATGTTACAGGTTTCATCTTAGAAGGGCTCTATTAACAATGAACATTTAAGCCTTACATAACAATGCGCTTGTGGCAGCCAGGCATTTCCCCAGATGAGACAATGTGTATCACAGTAGCAGGGTAAGTTTACCAACACTGCAAAGTGATTTAGGCTCCAGCTTCCACAGCCCTACCACCATCAAATGCAAGTCAAGCCCACATGTCATGTACGAGTTTCTGGGGAAAAACTTACTTCAACATTTTCAGTATTTCTGCCTGCTCTATAATACACACCAGTTACAGTGTGACTTCTTACCTTTACAGTACAACTCTGTGAATCACTTTTGTCTTTTTGCTGCTTTTTCTCCTCTCTCTTGTGTTCATAGGCTCGCACCCTTGCACAAGTCATCAAACTTTCAAAGTACATGTAGACAGGATCCTTGTCCTCCTCTCGAATCTAAAAAAAAAAAAAAAAAGAGACAAAAACTTCTCCTCTTGGTTCTAGATGCACATTAGATTCACAAAACAGCTTTGCTTTCTAACAACACTGCAACATAAATGCTTCAACAGTAAGAGTCAAAGAAAAGTCCAGCATTTAAAGCTAGATCTGCCCTCTCAGTATCATCACATAGCCCAGTCTACCACCACCAGCCCCCAAAAATTCAAACCCATTCAGATATTCTTCTAAGTGAAGAAACAAACCCTAAGTGTCATGCATTGTTTAACATTATCTGGTATATTAAATAACTACTCTGGTATGTTTGTTCTTCAGATATAACTCCACTCCACTCTACGGCTGTTTTTCCTCTACTGCTGTTGTTGCTTTTTCCTGATACTAAGGTGAAGGGAGACACAAAGCCAGATTCTTAGAACACTGACAGTGAAACCTCAAGAAAGAACAAAAAAAAAATATTCCAGAACTACACTGAACACTCTTGTGTCTGTATCCAAACATTTTTTGCAAGTAATTCATACTTAGATAGGCTACATTATGTAGCTAATTACTTTTACAAACATTACAGGACTAATAATAATTTTGACAAAAATAGCATATAATACTGTATTTTTAAATGAGGCTATTAGTGAATCATAATCACCTTCCACCATCTCCATATTGCTACAGTAAATGCTCAACAGAAGATGGACATAGTAAAGATTTGTATACAATCAATTCATCCCAGCTTATCAACACACCTATGGGCAGTCAGTCCTAGGCTTTTACCTCAAACTCCTCTAAAATTGCCTAGCACAGAAGCTTTTGGCAGTATTTGTTTTAATTTTCAGTACAAAGGAAAACATGCATCTCTTTTTTTTCTCTTACCACTGGATTGGGTCTAGGAGTGTACACTCTGCCTGGTTTTGTTCCACTGGAAGATCTGTTCTTACTAGAAAGCAAGACCTCTGGGCTAGGCAGTACCATAGATTTAGCTGGTTCAATAACAGATGGTGTTGGGACATAAATTGGCTCTGGATCTACTTCACCTTCTACTTTCACCCACAATGGACAATTCCTAACAGGTTGTTCTGGCTCTGAGTCACAGATAGCTGAAAAAAAGAGAAAAAACAAGAATTACTTACAAATGAAACACCATCTATCACAGCAGTAACAGAATTTTTTGAGTTTGAGGTCTAGCCATGCAGCTAGTTCAAACTGCCAGAAAATTCTGCTGGTTGCTTTTCGTGCCTCAAATTCTAGTCGAAAGTGACTGGGATTTGTCTACAAGAAAGAAGAAATAAAAATAAAAGTGTTTCTACACTAGTCCTTGTTTCTCATTTTTACTGTGATAGAAGATACACAAAAACACTGAAAATTAGTGACCTTCACTGATGCTGCATACTGAAAAATTGGGTAACACCCAAAAAAATCCCAGACCTGTATACTGCAGCTATATGGAAGAAATAATTTATTCTGGTAGAACACCAGAGAATACTTCGTTTTAGCTATTCTTAAAGTATTGTTAGAAGAAACTGAAAATGTAAATTCATATGCAATTTCTACCAATTTGGTTTTCGAAGCGTACCTTAGGCCAGATCTGAAATTACCATAAATAACTGTATTTTCAATGAAATCCATGAACTATACAGCGACATACAGCAACTGAAAACACAGCTCTAGATACTTGTTAACAGGGAAGGATAACAGCACTGTAACAGTGAACATTACCAACAATGATAGCAGTAATTATGTCATATCCATAGTCTTTAAAGACATTTGGAGAGTTGAACAAGAGTTTAACTACCAAAAAGAAACTCCAGTTATTTGATTCAATAAATAACTACACAGTGCCCAAAATGCTGATCACATAAGTAAGAATTTGGAAAAAAAAAAAAAAACTGAAAGGTGTTATTTCTTGGAAAAAAAAAACCCACGAAAGGTGTTATTTCCCGTAAGTCAGCTGGATTTAGAAACGGCATCACTACTACATCCTAATAAAAAATGCCTGCCAAGATTGGTGGTTTGCTGTAAGTAATCTCCACCAATACTCACTGTATTCCACCCTTTTCCTCTTCTTCTTGTCTTTCTGCTTCATCTCCTCTTCTTCCCCATCACCCTCTTCTTCCACATCTTCATCCTCTTGCTGTTGCCCTTGTGTTCCGAACAGCACGAGCTTTCCACGCACAGCCTTTTTCATCATTTTCTTATGTTTTGATCCTCCCTTCACCAGCAGGACCCTTCTCTTGAGGCAGGTACACCCAAACATACAGTCCGGCCTGCGGCAGTGGGTAGGCTGACGTTTCTCCAGTGCCAGACTAGCACATATGCAACCCAGTCGGCAGAAATCATTGTTGCAAGGAGGTGCTCGTCGTCTTATTATTTTGTGGATAGGTTTGTTTTTAAGAGATGCCTAAAAGAAGTTTTAAAGAAGCATAAACTTCAAATTTCAGTAAGAGAAATATTTTAGTAAAATTAAACCAAGCATATGCAAAATTGCTATCCAAAGTTCATTTAGAAAAATCCCTCCAGTTACATTGTTTACATATGAAAACTTGTCCTCTATACCAAAAAAACCCAACAGAACGGAGCTTGCATTTGAAGTCTTCTGAGAGGCAACTGGAGACAGCAAAACCATCCTGGCAATAAGTAGGATGTGAAAAAAGCAAAAGAAGTTATAATGTGACAACCAGATTACATGACCGGGATTTTCTTGCAGTTAGCTCAGTGGAAAACATAAAAAGGAAAATAGCAAGGAAATGCAGTTACTGAATAACAATTGTATTAACCCAAATTTTTAATGGTGAAAATTTTAAACAATTCAAATTATTAATAATTTGTATCAACACACTATTATCACAAGTAGTTTTTTCACACACTGCTAAGTCAGCACTCCTCAAGTTTCACTGCAAAGACTACACCACAAAGGAATCTCATGCTTTATCATGATCCTTAGCAGCTTCAGTCTGATTTTCTGCATCTCTGTGCAACATCCACAAGTGGGCAGATTAAAAAAAGCAACAGTACAGAAAAGAAAGAAACCATTACAGATCTACCTGAGCTGTAAGCAGGGTTGCCAAAGAGATGTCTGCTCGCTCTTCTGTAATATAAGTCCGTGGTTTCCCATCCCAGAGAGCGCAGTCTTCCAAGTCCATTAACTTCACTTGAGATTTAGATAAACCTGGTGGACGAGGTGCTTGGTGATGTTGTGGTGCTTGACGCAAACTGATCTGCTTTGGAAACGTATTTTCATCCACAGTTGGTAGCACAAAACTATCTGCTTGGTTACTCAAACTGCTAGCAGACTTAGCAGCCTTTTCCCCTGACGAGTTCTGTTTCTGCTTTGGAGGAAAAGGTGAAGGCAGAATAGGCTTGTAAGACGATTTTACTCTACTGTTTGTAGATGTCTGTCTGGTTTGAGCCTTTGTCTTCCTAGAGGTAGATGATGGAGGAACAGGCTTGAATGTGTAAGATGTTGATGGAATTACAGTGGACTGCTTCTTTAAAACACTGTCGAGTGTTCGAACATAGCTAGTGCTCTTAGTGGGAAGCTGATACACCACAGGAGAGGTGGGAGTGTTAGAAGAGAATCCCATACTTGTTTCCATCAATTTCCCTTCATTTTCCAGGTACTCATCCAGCTTGTCACTACAGAATGCTGAGCGATTCTTCAAAGAACCTTCTGAACTGCCACCTAAGTAAATAAAGAGTACTTTCACTCCTGAAGTTAAATCTTATAATAATTAAACACTGCAGGATAGGTAAATACATCTCCAAAAAATGCAAAAAATGCACTCTTCTACAAGAATTGTATATAACATAGGCACACCAAATATAATCCATTCTGAAACACAACCAGCAGCCTGCACAACTGTTTTTGTGCAGATCTTACATGTGTATTTGTGGTGGGTTGGCCTTGGCTGGACTCCAGGTGCCTGCCGAGCCACTCTATTACTCCCCTTCTCAGCAGAATGGGGGGTTGACAGTAAGCTGCAAAAACCCTCACAGGTCAATATAAAAGCAGTTTAATAAAGTAAAAGCAAAGGCCATGTGTGGAAGCAAAGGAAAATAAAAGATTTATTCTCTAGTTCCCATGAGCAGGTGATGCTCAGGCACTTCCCGGGAAGCAGGGCTTCAAAACAAGAAGGAGTTACTCCAGAAGACAAACATTGTAACTAACAAATACCCTCCCTTCTTTTCCATTCTCTTAAGCTTTTACTGCTGAGCAGACATACAATCATGGAATATCCCTTTGGTCAGTTTGGGTCAGCTGTTCTGTGTCCCCTCCCAAGACCATGCCCACCCACTGGCTACTGCTGAGGGGGGAATGTTGAGAGGCAGCCTTGGTGCGTGCGGGCGCTGCTCAGCAGTAGCCAGAACACTGGTGTGTTACCAACACCTTCCCAGCTGCCAGTGCAGAGCTCAGCACTGTGAGAGCTGCTGTGGGGAAAATGAACTCCAGCTCAGCCAGACCCCACACAGCATTCATGCACAAAAACACTGTTACAGGGCTTCTGTGCTTCTATTCTTACTTTGTTTGTCCTAAGCACCTGGCCTATCTGGTATAGCACAACATATCTGGAATATTCCAACACAACATTGTATAGAAGTGCAGATGGTACAATATAAATATTTGATATAAAATATTGGCAAATTTTCAACAATTCATTTGAGGTATGGCAAAGTAATCAAATATGTGAGGAATATGTGCTCTAACTGGAGTTAAAAATACACCAATATAAATGGAAATTACTCAGGTTCATTAGGGTCCCTGAGGCAACAGAATTCTGGAATTACCATCCTTCCATATAAACTCAAAACACAAACAAAACCAAAGCTATTACACCTTTGCTCATCACTTGAACCTTCTGTGTAAAACAGAACACGTATTTTTATCTTACTCAAAGATTCTCTCTTCCCTCATTAATCTCCATTCTGGCTATGGAACCAGTACTAAAAAATTCTTTAATCATAAAAGTTTCAATATTAAAAAAACAAATCTCATAGAGACACACATAAATACCAGATTGCAAGGTCTATGCAAGGTCAAGAAAATGGCCACATGTTGGAAATATGTACATTGATCTCTCTCTTTTTACTTTTTTTACCTTCATTTCTGGAAGCACCATGAAGCTTCCCTCGCCAGCCTTTGATTTTTGTGAAATCATTTGTCTTTCCTGTCCTGGAAACAAAAGGAAATCCAGTATCTGGAAAAGAAGAAAGCTAGCCTCAGTTTACGAACCAAGTTTGATTGTATCAGTGTCTTAGCAAACTCTGCTTATTCCTGTTCAGGGATAGGTGAACAGTAGCAAAATCAAAAGGTTTGAAGCAACTTGATTTTTACTTTTTTTTTTTTAATTAACAGAATATTTAACAAGGCCAAGCTTCCTGTAGAGTTCTGCTCTATGGCCGAGCATCTCCTATCCCATACAAAAAGCGTTTCCTTTATTTTCAGTTTTAGTCTCCTTAGCAATGTGCAAAAGCAGTTGGCTCCAAAAGTCTAATGGGCCAATCAACTAATTAGTAGGCTAAAATGGAACAGGCAGGTTTTGAGATGATACTACAGCCTCACTCAGCAAGAAGAGTAATTTGATTCTCTCCCCTCAGTTGAGCCAATGACCTTTATGACATCTGCAGAAACTTGATTTAATGTTCAGTGTTCTGACAAATTCAGATGAGTGTCAATTAGGGGCATGGACAGTGAATAACCACGAAAGGAAAACAGTTACATCTCTGTCAAGCTATGCATCAACTGTGGGAACTAAGATGGAACATAAAAATACTAACAAGGATCTGTGTGGCCGTTTAACATATTGTTAGGTTAGAAATAATTGCATTGGACACTAAGCTGACTGAGGTCTTCTGAAGTGAATCTTCCTCTCCTGCAGTGTAAACAATTTGAAATTCAACATCTGCCTCTACCAGCTCCTAAAAGCAGTAGATTAAGAAAGATGTAAGTAATCAGAACATTACAGTGGGAGAGAATCAAATTAAGTAGAATCAAGTTAAGTAGAAGACAGATAAGTATATAAGATAAGATATACTTCGTCCATCCAGTTCACGATTAAAAACAGTACCTAACAACAGTATGAGAATCACAGTCACAGTATAATGAGAAATGCACTTGTCTGGATACCAAGCAAGTTTAAAAAACAACAATCAGTCACAACTCTTGTAATAAATAATTATCATGAAGTTATAGGGTAGCCCCTGTGGGGCATCTCAAGGTCTTCTGGAAAATTCTGATACTCAGCTCTGTTAAAGACAACTTTTTTTGTTGTTTGGTATGTGAGCAACATCAGACAAATTCAGATTGCTTAAGCCTTTTCTGAGCAATTTGATAGACAGATACTATTCCTGGACCACAACCATTACAAAAAGAGAACCCTGAAAACAATCCAGCCACAATTACTCAGGACTCCTTGCCCAGTAACCACATAATGATCTAAGGAAGTTCTCCTATTTTGTCATTTTAGTTTTAATCTTTTTAGATACCAAGTTGAACTAAATAGGCATTCTCTCCTTCTCATCACTGATAATAAAAAGGTGACACTTGAGATTGCAGCAAATTCATATTCTACCCACCTGGAGAATTAGGGTTGGTACCTGGATAGCTCCACAAAGAGTAATTTGAGTAGGAAAGAGGAAGCTGCACACCCAAATATTTCAAGTCGATGCTCATTGTTGGGTCCACAGAATTCAACTTCAGTCCCACTACAAGAAGCAAGCATCAGTAAATGTCTCAATGCAGCAAGATGTTAGAAAAAAGAAAGTCAAGATATTTACTAAAAGATAAACCATTCAGTTACCATGGGCTTTTCTGGCATTCACCCATCATTTTAAAAGACTTGAAAAAAAAGCATTAGTGCCATAACAGTTACTTACACTGGATTTATAGCAGGTACAAATTAAAGAGCATTTTACGCAATGGGAATTTGAGAAAAAAACTGAATTACTTTTCATTGTTTTTTTGACTGCTACTGAAGTTTTCACAGAAATTTATTAACCACAGTGCCAGTGTTGTAATAAATCTCAAAATAAAACCTTTTGTCTGTTTTTCTGAAGGAGTCAGCACCACTTACATCCTTGAAGTCTAGAGTTACTCTCTGAACCCAGCTCAGCTGACTGACATTTCATATCCCAAAGTTACCAAGCCTGCCAGCAGTACTTACACATCCCCTTTTGCACTGAGCTAAACTTGTGCAAGAACATATACCACACATACATCAGTTTCAACCAGCAGTAAGAGACAACAAACCACATTTTAGCTCTGAAGAATGTGTGTGTCTTTCATTGACTGTTATTATATAAAAATGAGTTTAGACAGCAATTTCAGGACTCGGGTTACCAAATTCTCCAAAGCTCAGCACGTTATTGTTTTCCCCAGTCTTGGTGCTTCACAATAAAACAGCTTTTTTTTTTTTTTTTTTCCTCTGAAACGGGGTGGGGGATTGGCTATAAAGAAACTAAACAATCTGTGTTGTTATAGGCACTGAAGTATTTGTGGTGGCATCAACATGTTCCTTCATTAACAACCCAATACTCAAATTGAAAGATTTACTTGGTAACAAAAGCTATCTTTGTCAATAGTAAAGCAAATATAGATAAAGAAATGCTGAGAAAAGCAAAAGCTAGGAAAATTGATATTGCACCTTCTCAGAAAATATTGTTACACTGAATTAAAGAAATCACTGTCTATCAAATTCAGCTCACAGCTGGGAGCTGAGAACATCTCTTTTGATCTTTAGCTACAGAAACTTACAAATGTTGCTCCTGTTGCCCACAAGTTTGACACAAATACATTAAATGTATGCATCTTGAAACTGAAAATGTATGACCTGACAAGGCTCAAGAAACAAAGTAGCGTTTGCACATACAACAGAAACCTTGTGCTGGCTGTACACATTTATGTTCACAAGTGGAAACACAGTGACCAGATTACTAGCAGCCTGAAAACAATTGACATGGAACAAATCTCAGGCACGGTTGTTTAAACAGATACTGTTATCAAAGACAGTCTACTGAGATGTAATTTTCATATCTACATAGGGAAAATGAGAAGCAAGTCAATCTGGCATTTTGTATAAAAACATGTCAACTGACAAATGTCAAGATGCCAACCATTTCTTATCTCTATTCAAGTACAATGGAAAGAGTACAGAGTTTATTTTTCTACATACTCCTTTCTGTCACCTGTAAAAACAAGCCTATCTTTCTTTTACACTCAAACAAAAATAAGAACATCATGCATGCACAATATCTATTATTTCCGTTCAGAATCATGAAATAAAAAATGCCGAGACAAAAACCAAGAGGATGAGCCCAAGAAGTGCGACGCGGAATGACCGCAGACAGCCAGAAGAGAACCAACAGTAACAGTTAAGTATCATGTCAATAAAGACATCCCCATACACAACAGGTGAACTGCCACTTTTTAAAATTTCTATCATCTCCAGAGCATTGCTAAATTTCAGTTGCTGTAAGCAAACAGTAGCAAATGAAGAACTTTAAGAACTTTCTCCTCTCCATCAGCTGCAGCTGATTAATCTGAAATATGAAACATGGCAACAGTGCCTTCAATTGTCAAGAATATAATCAGGGATTCAAATTAGCTCAGATAAAAGAAGCATCCCATTGCATTTGCAGTGCTCCGGCAGGAGCTTTCCTTTTAACACACTTAAGATGGATTTCCTTTTTTCCGAAGCATCATCCTG
Organism: Dicrurus megarhynchus; assembly: GCA_013399195.1. Classification (NCBI taxonomy): domain Eukaryota; kingdom Metazoa; phylum Chordata; class Aves; order Passeriformes; family Dicruridae; genus Dicrurus; species Dicrurus megarhynchus. The sequence continues at coordinate 614,908 of VXAD01002020.1, forward strand.
CAATTCTGCCTCTAAGATCTAGACAGCCTCGATTACCCTGTAATTAACTTCACAGATCAAGAGCAATTGTGTGGTTCAGGTACAGCTTCAACATTTCATTAGTGAATCTCAAAAAAAATCTTGAACTTCTCAACTACACTGTTGAGAATCAAAACCAGAGTTAACATCAAAACTGCTGCTATGTCTGTTCCTTCCACGATCCCAAGTCTGCAAGGCAAGAGATCTGTAACTACTTGGAAGATGAAGGTAATCTGGAAAAAGTCTGGTTCCTTGTTCACATGCAGCAGCTGAAGTCTAACAACAGAAGTATACATATTGTAATTCACTTCACAGCCTGATCAGACTACATCTATTGTACTAACCTCTTGCTGCCAATAGTTTTCCCATATCTTCTTTTCCCTCTAAAAATTAGAAGGTGTGGTTCATCTCCATCATTGCTGGACTGCAATTTCACTATTTAATAGGCTTGGCAGATTACCATCCAACACTGGAAATGATGGTCATAACCACTCAAGAAAATCAAAATTCTTCATATGTCTCTTTCTTAGCCTAATGCTTGACATTTCTTGTTCATTTTGTAATATCTCTGAACTGCTCAAAACCCTTCAGAAGGCAACTCACACTTCAGCTGGACATAAAGCATGTGGGTTGTATGTGTTCCTACTTGCAGGATCATCTCATAAGTAAAACAGCCCTTGCTAGTGCTGTTGCTATACTTGCCAATGTATTCATGGTTGCCAACACACTGTAATTTTATGATACTTTCTTGGGTAAAGGTAACACCTAGGAGGTCCACAATAAAATCCTAAAAAGGCTTAATATTGCTAGTTCTCATCATACCCCATGCATAAACCAAAGATAATCCAATGTTCTTCACCACAAAAGTTCTGTGAGGGCCCAGAACAGCTCATATCAGAGTCAAGATCAGTACCTGGAGTCTCAGTCCCTACAGTATTACAGTTATGTGTTTGAAACACTCAGCACCAGAACCTCAGGAGTATGAAGTACAACACTTCCATGTGTATCAATAATTTCATCACCTGCCCTGATGCCTACGTTAATGTCACTGGTCTCAGGACAACTTCTGCTGATGTCTTTCAACATCATCAGTAGAAAGAACATTAAGTTCCACTCTGTGGATCCTTGACTTTCTTCCATCTACCTCAGGATAATATTGTATATAAATAGAAGATCACAAACTACAAGTACCTTGGCTTGGCCCTATTACATGGCTAGTGAACTGGATGAATAGGGACTCAAAGAAATAAGGACTCAAAACACAGTAAATGTAGTCTTAGCTAAGTGTTGCTGGATCTCTATCTACTCTAGTATCAGGAAATGCCTACTTTTATGAAGGAGTAAAACCAACTCCATCTGCTTTCAACCACGTTTACACCATTACAAAATAGGCACTATTGGAAGGCTCAGCAACTTTTTCAAGAGGCACATAACATGCAGACTCTTGCTCTACTGTTGGAGATTCAGGATTCGCCTTCTGCCACCTCCACATTTTCTAATTTGCAACAAAAATGTGTGCAAATGAAAAGACAGGTCCCAGCTGTATGAGGCATATACAGTACTGGCACCAGTAGGAAATTATCAGCTCAGTATGACTAAGTGTAATGATCAACCAGGTGCACCAGTATGTACACCACCACTCCACCACTTACCTTCCTGAAGGCTAGGATGTATTACTTGTTTATGCCTCAAGGTCTTCAGCTCTTCCATCAACTCCTTTTCCAGTACTTGTATTCTTGCTTGACAATCTACTCAAAAAAATAAGAGAACATAAATAAAACATTTGCCATGCAAAAAAACTGACTTAATTATTAATTTTTCAGCGTGTCTTTACAAATTCCCTTATTGCAGGGAAGAGCCACTCACAAAAAAAAAGAAGAAAAAAAGTACCTGGATCACTTGTAGTCAACAGGGGAGCCTGAAGATTCTGTGACTCTTCTCCACCAGCTCTATCAACAGTGTTAATGTCAAGAGCTTCCTACATACATGAAGAGCCTTGAGTAAGTTAAGATACCTTAAAACACTTAGATGCAAACCAGGCCACATCAAATATCGCCAAATTATTCAAAACATGAGACTGTTTCATAAATAAGCATGCATTCTTTTATACAGAACTCTAGATTCCACTACTTTTTCCTAAGATGCAAGAAGAAGCAAGACAATGTTATAAGTAACACAGGGTCAAAATAAGAACAGATTTGGAAAGAGGCCACAAAACTCCAAACTCAGGTTAAAAGAACATATAACTCCAGCTTGTAAACACAAAGGGCTTTAAAAGGTTTTTGGATTTTATTCACAACAGTGAGGTTTTACCTTTGATGCAAAGGACACAAAAAGAACACCGTCAACATCTTCAAGGTCCGGTTTAACATCTGGAAGGATACTGCCAGGCCCCAGAGAAGTGTTCTTGCTCGTTACTACAGTTTTCCCTATACCTTTAGGTGGTCGACCAGCCTTGGAAATTTTCAGTTTCCGTGGCCTTCCTCTTTTATTTGTAACTGATGATAGGGTGGTTTGATTGTTACCAGAGCCTTTGAGGGACATAGGGTTCTTCAGTATCCCAGGCCTTTTTCTGCCACAGATCTCCTTATCTGGAAAGTCGCAACTTACTGAGCCCCTGAGATTAAAACTAGGTGATTTGGATAGAGCCCACTGGGCCTCTCCGACTGAACAGTGTTTCTGTGACATTTTACTCCCAGGAGATTCTTTTCTCATAACTAACTCCTCAGGCACAGGGACTGTGCCTGAGCAAGAGTCTTTGTGATTTTCAAAACACACGGGCAAGGAATCCAGGATTGCACCCAAAGGGGATTTATCCTTTTTGCAAGAGGAAAGCATGGTCTGGGGCAGTTCAGATATCTTCACTGTGCTCTTTGTGACTGCACAAGGTTCCAAATAGACCACAGGCATCTTACCACTATCCAGTTTTAACATTTTTGCTTTGGCAACACCTGAAGGACTGGTTAGCATACGCTTCCTAGACCTGAATTCTCCATCAATTCCATCTGTTTCACGGCGTCTCATTAGGTGTTTTTGTACAATGGGATCATCATCTTCAGCGTTGGAATATTCATCAGTTTCTTCATCTGTGTCTTCCTGTTTCACAGTTACTTCTTGTGTGCAAATATTTGACTCGTAGTCATAGTCATCTACTGGCTCCTCTTTAATGACTACATTGAAGTGTCCATTTGGGTCCAATGGAGATGCCACACGGGAACTGCTTTCGTAACTGCTAGCAATGGGACTGGGGTGGGAGGAAGGGGACAAAACCAAAACACAACGTAAGATCTTTATGAAATCTCCTTTACCACAATTCCACCATCTCCCATAATCCTTCGTTACATATTGTAAAAAGCTTCCAAAATGCTCCCAGACATAAGTCTGCTAAATAAGCTGTCACTTACAAGCTTACATTTTTAGAAGTAAACACTCAAGAAACCCAAGAAGTTGCCATTATTAAGAACAATCCAACTTCTTATCTGAAGGCAGCAGCACAACTTCCTTCCCTGCTAATATCAGGGTGACATTTGCACTTTTTTCCTCTTTTACTCAGCATGAACTCATGATAAGCTGTCATAGGCTCAAGAAGTGGCCTTAGTTTGCTGTGTATCTCGTTAAGACACTAAAGCCATTGTGCTTGCAAGTAAGAAGCCAAGTGAGCCCTTAATGCACCAAAATTTTAGCTAATGCACCCTGAAGCCACATACTGACAATTCCTAAATTCAACTGTTATTTGAACACTTACAGAATACTAATATTCTACTGAATCCCGCTGCACTTTCCACTAGGTCTGAGCACTAACCTAACCAGAATTCAAAACAGCATGCATTAGATACTGAAGACTAACAGTACAGGCAGCTACACTCTGATGATGGGCTTCTTTGAGGGCCAGACACATCGGTCAAAGAACTACAACCACCAGTTTTGTTTAGTGTATCAGAACCTGGCTCCTTGTCATAAGAGAAAACTGCTAAGGTATGAAGGCAGAAACTCATACCCGGAATAGAACTCAGAAAAAAAAGTCAGGACTTATTTACTCAATGTATCACGTAGTATTCCAATAATACCTTTATATTTATTATATGATATATTACATATAATTTTAATTATGTTAAATTATTATTGTCAGTTTCATGGTATGAAAATGTTATTAAAAGTAAAATTATTCATTATGATGAAAATTTCAAATAAAATTTAACATAACTGTATATTATATATATATAATATAAATTTTTTATATATATTATAAATGTATAATATATTGTATAGAGTGAATATTGCTTTAGATATATTGGATGTATGTGTGTCTATTTTATCATTAATATTATCCATCCCTCCCCCTTTAAAGTGCTATGCTCAGTCAAACCCACGGCTGGGATTGAGAAAGGGGAAAAGAAGTGGAGGAAGACGCTGCTTCCTTCTTGCGTAGACTGAGAACATACTTAAGGGAGAAAAGCTGGGACACAGGGAGCTGGGAGTATGCCCCTCACGAAGAAAGATCGCAGTATTTAAACAGGGTGCTGACAGTCAAGATACAGATTTATATATTTACATATAAAATTCTAAAGAACAAGAAAAGCTATCTAGAAAACTTGCTGCAACTCATAAAGACACTAAGTAACCAGCATTAAGCTTAAAGCAAAAACATGACTTGTGAGGGAATAGCAGGCAGCAGCAGAGTAGAGTACCAGTCCTGTTTTGTCTACTGTTTTCTCTGGACAGTGAGTTTTCTATTAGAAATTTTCTAGCTTTCATTTAATTAAAAATGTGAAATGTAAGATTAAAAAGCTTTTCTCAGTCAGTGAGTTTACTGTGAAAGAAATGCAGACACATTACTTATAGGTTATTGGCAGCTGAAAATTCTGCCACAATACTAAGAGGTTGATTCAGTACAGCTGATCCACAATTAAAGTAAATATAATTTAGATGCATCTGCTCTGCTACCTTAAAATTCTTGAAAATAAAGAGTCAAAAAACCCTAGCAAACTTGCAAGCCACAAATAAATTTCTCATCTGAGTTTTACTGTTTCCAGTTGGAAGCCCACTAAAGCCTGGACTTCTCTAGTCATTTTCCTTTATCTATTACAAGGTGTGTACATGTAAGATAAGGATTACCTTTCTATTAGGGATCTGGACAGTATCCAAACCAAAAAACCCTATTGTAACCCTGAAACTTCTAGACACAAATATTGTTTTATTCTGTATAATGCAACCATAAGCCAGGTGGTGACAAGAGTGAGGTATGACCCATGCACGTATATGCATGAGAAGATAAAGGATTTGCACAAAATGCTGTTTTTAAATTCTGATGCAATAACCAACTTCTGAAAGAATAAAAAAATTGCTTTTTAGCACTGAAGCAATTTCATCTGGCCCTTAGTTTGTGAAGTTACATGCAACCTAAGTATCCACAGAAACTTCTCTTCCTCTAATCTATGGGAAGATGAATCAAGGAACTCTGTCCTCTCAAAATCCCGAACTTAATCCAAGATCAGGTAAAAATGGTGAAATAGTGTCTTAACTAGCTCTTTCTTCACCTGATATGGAAAAATGCTCATATTTAAACCAACTTTCTTATAGCCAGTAATATATACTGTATGTATACAAGTAATGTATTTGGCACCCTTGCAATATGACAACAAAAGCAGAGAAATTGCCTTTTTGGCTTTTTCCGGATCAAAAACCATTAAGCTGCTCATTTTTTGACAGTACCAAGATACATTTTTTTTTTAGGTACATCATTTTAAAATACACCGGGGAGGAGTTGGAGGGGGAATCTGATTTCTTGTGGAATTAATCTAGCAATCTGTGGCAGAGGTTTGAAGGATAATCACTTTCCTTCTTCTCCCAAAAGAAAGGCAAGAAAGGAAAAAAACTAAACTGTCAAGACTAAACACAAGACAACTAAATTAGAATAACAAGACTAATGGAGCATTAAAAATCCCACAGATTTTTTATTTTTGAAGGAGGAAATTCAAAAGACCCTGGAAGGGAGAAAGAGTACATTAGCCTGTAAGACTTAAGAACCAGTAAAGTTTGTATGTGGTACCTTCCACGGCCTAAACATCTGAGTGTGTCCAGGCATAAGCATTTCTATAGAAGTAGCCACAACTCAAACATTTGTTTTCTTTACAACACATCTAATTAAACTAAACATACTATCAGACCACAGAAGCAGAAGGAAAAGAGCCCACATAGTACCTTGGATAAAGAAAATAGTCCTTTATTTCTCAAGTCCTCTAACAACTCAGGATTAAAATTACTCTTAGGTATATGCAACCTTCAACATGGTTCCATTCTCAAAAACGCCAGAAGAATTGAGTCTTGGTGGGGAGTATCACCCTCAACAGCACTAGGAACTCCACTTCTTTTAGAGAGGATTATCTGGGAGGTAGCAGTTCCCAATTTGCTTCTCACTCAAATCTAAGCTCAGCAGAAATCACTACCCTGCCTAAAAGCAAGACAGTGCCTATCAAGTACTACTAAGAGCTTGCCCACCACAAAAAAAAAAAAAAATACTGCCCAGTCTTCATTAATATGTAAATATTAATGTGTTGGGTTTGAGAAAGAAAAATGCCACACTCTCAGTGCTGTCCTTGAAAGGCTGACATACTTCTAAATTCAACTGTATGGCATGAAAACACTGTGAACAGATCAGAAGAAAGAAGGAAAACTAATGTTCTGAAAAACTCCAGCACTTACAAAGTAGTTTTGCCATTTCTTGGATAAGACCAGTTTTCTCTTTGCAAGTAAAGAATCTGACTTTTGCACACAGATAACAAAAACATATAACAAAAAGCTGGCCAGTGCTTGAAAGTAGTTCTAGCACAGCAGTATCATTTATTCATCAAGTGGCAGGTGCTTCCAAGCCAGACAACAGAAAGATCTTTTGCAGTCTTTTCCTGTCTATGCAGCTTTTAGCACTTTTCAGAGATCAACTGCCTTGGAGGCAAAATCAGAGAAGGAATCTAACATGCTCTGGGACCAAAAGAAATTAAATCTGCCAACTCACATCAGCTATTTTTAAGGAAGGTCGTTGAGTCCTTAAAACAATGCTTTTTATTCCCTGGGAATAAATAGTTCTCAAAAAAATTTGCTTCAGTGACCCTCTCCAGGCAAATGAAAGATCACTATGAAAGCAAAATAAAGCTGACAATAATTATTTTCTGAGTTTTACTTCCAATATGCAAAGTTATCTAAACACTTCTCCATGTTCTTAGGAACTAAAAAAAAGCCCATCCTCTCTGTAATTGGTGTATTTTCAGTATTTAGTACGTATTTAAGTATTTAAGATTTTCAGTATTAAGATTTAACAGCATTTTTTGAGAATGAAGTAAGTCCAGAAGACCTTCTTTCTAATAGACTGACACATGAAAATACTGCTAAAGAAAGGTTTGCGCACTCTAGAACTCAAAACTATTCTAGTACTCTTAAGAATTATTACAAATGAACTCAATAAAGTGTCGAAGTATGGATCACTTTTTAATTTGAGGTTTTTCTCAAGTTGCTCAAGTTACTCAAAGGGCAAGGAGATCCTTCTTGCCAGACAAAAAAACAATTGAGGAAACCTCTGTTCTCTCTAAAACACACTGCAGTAACACAGCCTTTGTATAATACATTTGTACAGTAATACAGCCTGTATAATTACATCACAAATATAACTTTTCTCCTGTAAGAACTGACCTCTAGTTTCACCATTAACATCATCCTGATATCCTGCAGTTAAATAATTCTCTTGTGTACTGGTCTAGGAAGGTTGCTTTTGTCACTACATCTTTGGCAGATTAAGCCTGGTATTAACAAAGTGACATGAAGCAACATGGCAGAAAAGAAACCTCAATTTTTTTCAATAATTTCTTTGCATTCAAAGTATCTCTACATGCACATTAACTATTCACTAAGCCTGCCCTCTTCTATTGCTTGGATTTTTGTAACCAAGTGAAAGTGCAGTAAAATAATGGGTTTTGCCAGGCTTGCTTTGGAAAAACCAAGTTATTCTGAAGTACTTCTCTTACCTCACAGCAAATATAAGGCAACTGACTACCAACAGGCAGGCTACCTCATACTTCTTCGTGGAATAAAAGAATTCACACCAAGCAGTTATTGACAAAACAGTGGCTTGCTGCCAATTACAACTGCCTTGCAGCAATCCCTACATATGCCCAACCTAAATACCCACACACCACACACCACCACTTTCACTAATGAAAACTGAAGCTATAGATAGAGACAGCAAGTCACTGTGGTGAGCACCCCTAAAAGCAAAGCCAGTGTTTTGATGACTGCAATGTGCTGTCTAAAACTTTGAAAAAATTAATTTAGCCTTCTAAAAGGCTAAGAGGGTTAGGAGAAATCCCTCAATGCTTCTCAACAACGGGAGCTAAAGCAACACTGAATATAATACTGAACTCTTGCATTCCTCAGACACCTTAGATAGTCAAGACTGATACACGATTGAGCAAAGAAAAGCTTTTAATAATATTAACTGTTCTGCCATTTCAGGTCATGCAACCTTTAGCTGTAAACCTGTACACTGAGCATCCTGTTATTTATTTACAAAACATCCCACTTAACCAACACTTGTACTAAAAATCCAGTGTTAACCCACCTTTCAGAGACTTCTTGTTTTAGCTTTGGCATAACACCTGAAGGCAGATCACTGTCCAGGAGACCCAAGAAGTCTCCTTCTGCATTAAATGACTCTTTATCCAGCTCAGTGTCTGATGGGTTTTGACCAATGAATGAAGAATCTAAACTTCTCTGATGCACTTCTAATGCATCAACTTCAGCAGGGCGACCACAAACGGCAGGAGTGCTAAAAACATCACCTCCTACCAATTCTAAGTTGCTGTTCTGTTTCACATCACGCTGAGGTCGACTATTCAGCCCATCATCTCTGAACCCTTTAGCAAAAGGATTGTAATCTATTTTCAGCTGGGTAATCTGGATGTTCTGGTAGGCTGTAACTGCGAAGAATTCTGTCTGTGGAAAGGTAAATGTATGAACATCAGGGCCATTAAGCTGAATAACTTCTGTGGCTTTGTTTGCAGGCACCAGGTGAAGTCGTGGCAGGTAACGGTGCATAGAATGCAGGATTATGTGACCTTCCTGGTCCAGGGTGTTGTTGGTAAGTTTTAGTTTGTAGAAGGATACTGGCTGGTGCATCCAGAACTGGCCAGTGGAAGGGGATTCCGGATGAATAAACACTCGCCCTAGAACATGTGGTTCTGCCTTTCCACTGGGCTCCCACCAACGGCCATTCCATTTGTATCGGTGATTGTCTACAGGGGATATGTCCATGACCAGGATGTACTTCTGACTGGAATTCAGCCCTGTAATCCAGTACCGGCAATACGGAAACATGCGCCTCCCCTGCTTCGTCAGGATCATCTCCGTGTTGCGATGGTAGAATTCATTCCACATGTTGTTGTTATCTAGGGTGACAGTGATGCCCCCTGAGACACAGTCAGCTGGGAGGCAGGTCTTGACTCTGGGTTTGACTGGAGTTGATACACTGCTGGCGAGAGCACAAGCATCACTGTTTGCTACTAGGATTCCTTGGTCAGCTTTTCCATTCCCCTGCTGTTGTTTCAAGATGACAAAGAAAGCAGGCGCTACACCAGACACAGTCCCACCATCCCGGCTAGCCAAGACAATCTGCTGTTTCTCCATGATGAGCACTCTCACAAGCTCTCAAACCAAATGCAAATTCTACAGAGTTCTGATAATCTTTTATGTGCATTCACCATTCTGGAAGAAAAGGAAAACACAGTTAAAATGATTCCAATACAGCCAAAGAAAGTACTTAAGTCACATAAGACATCCTTTTTGCAATAGCTCTCCACATTAAAAACTTAAAAAGATAAGCAGTACTGTAAAACAAAGTACAATCAGGGTGTAACACATCAAGGTTGCACGTGTGTATATAATTTTGACCGTACATACATGGGGGCTATGACACCTTTAAATTGCTTTTTCATATAGGCTTTGCAACATCAGAACTCCTTACTTTGCTCGGTATTTCTAAGCAATTTGTTCTGACATTGCCTCTACTCTGCAGATCATTCCCTTAACAACATTAGGCAAAACATGCAGAAGTTTTCGTGAGAGCGAATGGCACATTTCTGACACAACAGCCAAAGTCTTGCCAGAAAGAAGAGTTCTCTGACGTCTACAACTTTTCAAAAATTTAAAGGGGGAAAGAAAGAAAAAGTTAAAAACATTTTCTCCGCATTTTTTTATTGAAATCATCTAAGTTTGTGTGTTTGGAATTTCTTGGCTTACCTCCCCCAACAACCCCAAGAACTTCTAATTGTCTGTCAAGGGCAGAGAGAAAAAGAAGGGACAAAATACTTCAAATGGATAAGCTTTGGCAAAAGACACAAACTAACCCCCAAAAGACCATGCAGCTAAGATTAAATGCATGAATGTGAAGCATTGGGCTGCCTTAGCTTCCTTTATCTTCTCAATTACGGAAATAATTTCAATCAAACGAGAAAACATTTGCACCATTATGATTAGCATAATCACTGTTTAGGGAACTAAAGAAGTTACTTTTATCTGCATATACACAATTCCACTTTCGTGTGTCTACCTCCCAGGTTAAGGATTATGTCAACACTGTAACAAAAGATCATAAACTACTTCATTTTTCAAATAGCCTGTATATTTCCCTATGTAAAAATTTAAAATATGCACTTCTGGTAACTCACAAGAATCCTATTTCCACATCCAGATGCTTGTATTTTGATTCTTATTGTATGTGGAATACAACACTGACAAAAAATGATTGGTTCTTATATCAAGTATCTAGTTGGTGGGAACCAGAGACCAGAGTTAATCACCACTGCTAAAAGCTGAGAGGCATCCCAGCGTCCTGAGGGAACTGGCTGATGTGCCAAGCCACTCTCCATAATATTCAAGAAGTCATGGTAGCCCGGTGAAGTCCCAGGTGACTGGAAAAAGGGAAATACCACACCCATTTTTTAAAAAGGAGTAGAAAGAAGTATTCTAGGAACTACTAACCTGCCTGGGAAGATCATAGAACAGATCCTCCTAGAAGCTATGCTAAGGTGCATGGAGGACAGAGGTGATTTGGGACAGCCAGCACAGCTTCACCAAGGACAAGTCCTGCCTGACCAACCCAGTGGCCTTCCACAACAGAGTGACTGCACTGGTGGACAATGGAGGAGTTATGGATGTTCTCTATCTGGACTTCCATAAAGCCTTTGAAACACTCCCCCGCAAAGTTCTCTTCAAATTGGAGAGAAATGGATTTGATGGCTGGACTGTTTGGTGGATGAAAAACTGGTACAATGGTCCCATCCAGAGGGTAGTGATCCACGGCTCAGAGTCCCAGGGGACATTAGTGACAAGTGGTGTCCCTCAGAGGTCCATATTGGCAAGGTAAGTAAATTAACGTATGTATAGTAAACATACAGTCAGGAAGTGAGTTCACATTAATGCTGTGCAGTATGCACCAAAACTGTATTGGCTCATAAAGGAAACACACTATCAAAGTGGTTTCAGATACGGTTTAAGATATGCAGAATGCCTGTAGCTTTAGATTTATTTGATTACTTTAAATTTACTGGATTAAATTATCTTACTTAAGACATACCAGAAAAAAATTACAAAAAAACTCAACAACCATGCATTCAGCAAAAATTCTATGCATATAAAGACCTACAGAGTAACAGTTCCTGTTCTCCAACACCTAAAGTTCTTATGTTGTACTGCTGTACCTATTTCTACCACAGGGACCACGCACAGCATCAAGTCAGTCTGAGACACGCGTGGTTAAAATATTATTATGTGCAATTAGAGTAATCAAAATCTACAATATTTCAGCACTAGTACGGTCTGTTACCAGAAAGCAATCTCATATATTTTATTACATCTGGTGACACACAGTAGCCTGTTTCACTATAGCACGTAGACTCTAATCCAGTATTTCAGGGGAAACACGTGTATTTGTGGAAGCTGAAGTTTTAAACAGCTTCAGAGATTTCTCTACACGCAGACCTTGCACTTGAGAAGCAGCGGTCAAAACCACTCACAAGCCGCACTGAGACCCGCCAAAAGCAGGGCGACAATCAGACGCGAGAGCGTCCTTCTCAAACAAACCAACCAACCAACCCAACTCCCCACGGGGCGACTGGGACGCGGCTCGGCGCACGGCGCTCCGGGCCGGGCGGGCACCAGGAGGCACCGTGGGAAAAGGAACGGCGGCGGCGCGCGAGTCCCGGGGCTGCCCCGCCCGCCTCC
>VXAD01002020.1:634926-688593 GCA_013399195.1 Dicrurus megarhynchus
TGCGGAGCGGTGTCCGGGCCCCCAGCGCGTCCCCACGGCCACGCCGGCCCCGGCCCCCGCCCCGCGGGCGCGCTCCTCCCGCCGCACCGCGCTCCCTTCGACCGCCCGCGGCGCCTTCCCGGGACTCCTCGTCTTTCCTCCGCCTTCCGCCCGGCAGCGTTTGTAAATCGCGGAACGGGGCTTCCTGTACGGCGGAGTGCGATGTTCTGGCGGTAGCTAGAGTTACGGGAGAACGCCGACGGTGCCATGCTGGGGTTCATAAGGATTTCCCACGCTGTGGATGCCGCTGCCGCTCGCACAAGGCTCTCGGACCCGGCAGGGCTCCCGGGGACGGGCGTGTTTGTCGAGCGCCCACGGAACTGCACTCACACCAATCCCCGAGTTACCTGGAAGCTACCTGAGGCTACATGTGAGCTGAAAGAGTTAAATAAAGGTCTATCAGCATAGGGATGTGTTCATTAACACCTCTTAATATAACAGCCCTGCGTGGTTTAGGCAAAAGGTGATTCTGGAGATTCTTATCCAGAAAGTCTATATTTGGTATACAGAGAAATAATGGAACAAATGTTGAAGGAAAAAAAAAATTACATAAAGAAACCCCCCTGAGCTCTGGGCAACATGGGCGTGTGCAGGTTGGACGAATTGTGTGGCAATTGTAACCAACTGAGGGCTGTAACTGTGTCAATGAAAAAGGCCAGGCCTATGGTGCAGTCTTGAGAAATAACTTCATGTTGACTAGGGCAAAGGAAGATCCCATGTAATGGAAACTAATTTAAAATTTAAACAAAAGCTGGTGGTAAACAGCACCATAATGTAGCCCTGGGCTAAAATTTCTGTGTTGGAGGTCTTGGCCTCGAAAGGTGCTCAGTCACGGCAGCAATCTGCATTCCCCAGGCATTGTGACATTACTGAGAATGTGTGACAATATGGCTGGGGAGTCCATGAGGGATGTAAAAAGACAAGTGTCTAATTAGGCGTAGATTTATACTTCTGCAAAATTGAACTTCATGTTGAATTGATACTGAATTGAGTGGTTGGTTCTCACATCACTGAGAAGCTCAAAGATATCTTCCCTCATGTCTTAGATAAGTATATTTGAGGAATCTGTATACAAAGGTTACAGATATTTTTGCTGGTACATAAGCGAACATTTGTTGGGCTTTTACAGTCTTACAGTCGAAGTTCAGAAGGGTTTGGGTGTCAATGGAGAAAGTGCTGGTGGGCTTAGGACCTGTCATTTTGGAATTTCTGAGCAGATTGAGGGATAGCTTCTTTGAAATTCCTGCTGCTATAAGGGATGAAGTGCCCAATTCCCAGCTGCAAGATCTGTTTTAGTTAATACGCCAAACGGAGGAAATGTTATGCAAATAAAATTTACTGTTTGACATTAACTGTAATGATGTTGCAAACACAGAAAAGGATAAAGAAGTAATGCCAAGGCAATCAAAGATATTGGAGTTTTGGACAAATAAAAGATAACACATGGAGGGGAAGTAGGTCTTTGATAATCTCTTAGGGGGAAAAGACATTATGACTAGAGTAGTTTTGCAGGAAACCTGATGGTGTTTGTGAATATCACAGAAATGAGCCAACTGCGTGTTACATATTAAAAAAAAAAAAAAAAAAAAAAGGTGTTGTTTTGGTCTCTAAGTGCCAAAAATATCCTTTATTGGAAAGAGGTGGATCTCATGACTGCTGTGTTGAAGAAGTTCCTATGCAAGTTAGATTGGGAAATCTCAACTTCAAAAATGTGCACATCATATAAAGCAGAGATGCCCAAATTATATAGTGAGGTTTTGCAGAAAAATCCTTCTGTTTGTTGGCTAATTTTTTTTTTTTTTGAAAGCTAACTATTGGGAAACTAAAGTTCATTAGAGATTTAGGAACCTTAAATAAGCAAGAAAAAGAATAATCCTCCTTTCCCCTCCTTTCCCTTCTGAATAAAACCTTTAAAAGGGGAAGGTGGAGAAAGAGCAGTCAGTATGTGTTCTTCCGGGGGTGTGCTTGCCCAAGGACCACACTGCTCTTCCACATCATCTGTTTACCCAGAGGCTCCCACTCACTATCCCAGTTCTCTCCACCCTCCTGTTCACCCATCGTTCACTGTGGGCCTCCTTCCTTTACTTGAAATCAACACCCAACTTTTTCAGTTCTTCCATCCCCACCCATCCCATTAAGAGTGAAAAAATGCGCCTGGTAATCCAATAGGAGTGTTCCCACTGAGGAGCATATTTAGGAAATAAAGGCTTTAGAAAACTGAGCAGAAACAGGCACATCCTTTTATAGGAAGAAATTATGCAGGTTTTGAGTGGGCTGAGCTCGTGGGAGGAAAGAAGTGTGATACAAAGAGAAAGGGTGGTGCTAAATCTGGTCTATGCCTAAGGCTGGCATTTTATTGCCAAACTCATTACCTGCTCTGTTTATTCCTGATGACTGTAGAAATCAAACCCCTATAAACAAATTATGTTCTCCCATTAACAATATCCATTTATAATTAGTCAAAATGTAAAAATAATTACATTTAAACAACAATAATTGCATTTAACAACCACCACCCCCCTTATGTTTGAAGTATGTTATTTAAATGCTCTAATCAATCAAAGCCTGCAAAATGTCAGAATTAAGGGTGTAACTTCCTGGGCACTGAGCGAGTCAGGATCATATGAAGAAAATAATATGTGAATTTTTCATGAAATCAGCATTGCACACATGGGAACCAGATAAAGATTGCTGAGATAATTGTGAAGCTGACATTTACTAGCTTCCCAGCATGGATTTTGCATTCCAAATAATGACCTTCTTATCTTAATACATGGAAAGGGTTCATTGATGATGGTTGCTTTCTAAGAGTTTCCCTAATGTTGTTCTTGTTGGGCAAAGTTTAATAAAGGTCTGTTGTCTTGGTTATATTGGAGCCGCTGCTATTGTGCATCCTTGTCACAAATTAAACCTGAACCTTCCCTTTATGCCGGTCACTAGGACTGCAAAGGTAGCAGTGTAATTGTACAGCAAGAAAGGTTCTTTCCAAAGCCAGAGGCCAGGAATCAGGCACTGGGACTGGAGAGGTAAGCTTGGGAGGACAGCCTGTCCAGGTTTTCTTAAATAATTCGACAAGGAAAAATGGCAGGCAAAGTAGAAGACCTGCCCCTACCTTCATTGCTGTTTCTGTTTGACAGATGTGATAAAGCCCCCCAAAAGCTCATCGAGGTCTCCAGACCGCTCCCCCTGTTGGAAAACATAACAGTTTAAAAATTTTTATATATAACGTTAGCCAGGTTTGTTCATCTTTGCCCCAGGGGAAAGCTTTTTTCCGGGGCATTGTTTCTCTAGGTGAGGCCTGATGGGCTCAGCATTTCAACAGACTGGGGGTAGCCCCAACAAGATAAGGCCATCGACAGAACGTCAACAGAACAGCAGCGGCCATCTATGAACATCTACCCCAGACTCTGCCTCTGGCAGAGTTGGAGACGTCTCCTCCGGAAAAGACTTACAAGAAAATCAAGCAATGAAGATCTAATTAACATCGGAAGTGAAGAAATCCGCATCCAACAGGAGACCAAATACTAAGAACTACACAACTTGAGACCAATGAACACTGACCCAATTAGCTTCTATGAGTTTTGATTGTATAAAAGATCTGAAAAATCTAGTAAATGTGATGTGCATGGAATGATTCTCTCTGCACACCCGGGCTATGCATGGATGAGATGATTTCTGTGGTACATCCTGGCCAGAACAACATCCTGGCCAGATAATAAAGTAATGCCTTGCCTCTCTAACATTAAAAATGTTGGAGAGTTTTTTGTTTTTCCCGCAGTTTCGGTGACACCCCTTGCAGCCTTCCTTCTTATGTCTTCCTGTCTCTGGACACTTGCAGGAGCCCGTGCTTCTGAGGCTGGGCTTCTGCTCTCTCTTTTACGGAAGACTGCAAGGTGGCCAAGTCCTCTTCTTTATAGGGATCGTCCCAGCTTCCCTCCACGAGGGCCGGGGACAGTTGCAACCTCTGAATTCCCAAGCTGTTTGTTGCCTTCCCCAGCCCAAAGACGGCAGGGTGAAACAGGGCTGCACTTCAGCTCCTCACCCTCACTCATTCTACAGAGAGGAGGGAGACCTGCGGCAGCACCCACAGGAGGGGAGCTGCAGGCGCCGGCGCGTCTCTGCAGTTCACCCCCGGCACGGTGTTTCCTGAACGCAGCAACTCCCTGGGAATGCATCAGCGATGAAACGCTGGGATTTGGCTTTCTTGCTGTGGGCGAGTTCCTAACGGGCACGAGCTACCTTTGGGATGTGGCCAAAGATCATCGCTCGCCGAAGGAGGCAGCCCCGACCATCCCGGCGGAGCCCTCCCAGCCTCGCTTTCCCAACTGCTTTGTTTGCCGCAGTTTTGGCTCTTCTGCTGCCACAAGCCTAGCCGAGCCGTCTTTTTTCCTTCCTTTTCCCGTTCTGAAGGGATCGCAGCCTAACAAACCCTTTCCTGGCTGAATGGTTCAAACCCACCGTCCCCAGGCCTTGGGCTGCCCCTTCCTCACGGTGACGGGCGACACCGGGACGCGAGGGGTTAAAGCTTCCCCCGCCCAAGCCCCGAGGACGGAGGCTGCCGCGCAGCTCCCGGGGTCAGATCGCTATCGCAGCGCCATCGCCCCGAGCCCCGCTGATAACCGGGGGCGAGGGCCGGGGCACGAACCTGCCCTGAGGTGCTGTGGGGGGCGCGGCGCCACGGGGAGGGGCGGCGGGGGCTGCGCTGCCTCACGGGTCCCGGGCGGGCGCGGTGCCTCCCCGCCCGCGGCCCAGGGCTCCTCCGTGACCGTACACGCGCCGCGGGAACCCAAACGCTGCTCGCTCGTCATCCACGTGAGCACGGAGCTGTCCTGGAGCCCCGGCAGGAAGCTCCAGCTGCAAACCCCTTGCACACGTCTGCCGGCAGCAGTGCGAAAGCAGCTGCGGCGCGGAGGCACCCGATGCCGGCGCTCCTGGCTGACCTTCCCGACAGCACCCAAGCCTCTCCCTGGCTCCTAGAATTATTTCCTTTTAAACTGAAAGTGGTGGTGATTTCACAGGTATGTGAAGCCAGTAGTTCTCACGCTGCAACATCCTCATTTAAAGCAGTTTTGAGAGCCCCAAACGATATTACAGATCTAACAGACAGACTCTACCCGTGCCCTGCAGCCTCTCCCGATGAAAGGAGACATGAAACAGGCACAGCTCGTCCCTCCTGCAAGGGGCAGAGCTCTGCCCCTGCAGCCCGGACTGCCACTGGCACACTGGGGCCAAGGCCTTGGACCTTCCCCAAAGCAGGAGGCCTACCCGGTGGGTAACACGGAGGAAGGAGAAGGGAGAGAGTGGAGTAGGGGAAAGGGAAGAGCAAGGCGCTGGGGTACTGCTCAGAGGGGGAGCAGTGGGGGCACAGGTTTTCTGAATGGTTGGAAACCATTCATAGACCATTGTGGACCATCTAGAGGCTCCCACGCATTTGCAAAATTTTTGGCCTCCCCAAGGGTGTCTGAGTGGTCAACAGCAGGTGAGAGGAGCCCAAGGCATCGGCTGGCCCACTTGAGCATGAGGGCACCCTCTTCCCTCCCCTGTCTCCCGGCCCCAGCAGCACTGCCCTGGCAGGACTAAGCAGCAGGATGGGCAGTTTTGCCATCCAAAGCAACTCGCTGCCCTAGGCACTTGTCTGCTACCCACGTCCTACCTCTGAGGCTGATGCAAAGGAAAAATAAAGCTCCTGAGGCAGGCATGCAATGCAGAGACCAGCTCAGACACCTGGCAGCAGAGCACCAGATCTCACGGTCCGGCCTGAGGCAAGGAAACTTGCTCGAAAAGCTACAGCTGCATCAGTGAGCAGTGCAGTCAGAGCATGTTCACAGACCAAAGCAGTTGGCATTAGCAACCTGCTGCTTGTGCTGTACCCATTCGGGCAGGGATGGCTTTCTCAGTCCAGCTCCTTGCCAGGCCTGGGAACTGGCAGCCCTTGGGCAGCCTGTGAGCAGTAGGTGAATTCTCACAGCCATCTCCCAGCGTGGCTTCAGCCAAAACCCCCCCATGCAGTAGGAGGGACTGTCAGGGCGTTCACTATGAATGCAGCATCCTTATCTAACGTAAGGACATGCTAAGGTGTCTGCTTCAAGCCAGTGTTTTCATGTCATGTATTTCACTAACATGCATCCAGAGAAACTACTAAAACGGCACAGACAAGGCAATCATCAAATATGCAAAGCAGTTTCTTCATTGATGCTGCTGATAAACAACATAACCACATCACAAAACTGCACAAGCAGCCTAGGGAGCAAACAAGCAACGAACTCTGTATGGTTTGAGAGGTGGCACTTGAAGGTGTTTCTGCATCTCTCCCAAGCCTGCTTCATAGGGCAGCTCACCAACTCAACATCCAGAAATTTCATCAGGTTTTGCATGCGGAATGTCAATGCAAGAAAAAATTACTAGTCTGGGGCCAAATTCTCATTTCAGTTGCTTCCTGTAGTTTTGCAGGAGTCAATAGGTATAACTGAGCAGAAGTAAAGCCTGGCCAAGAAAATCTCCCAACTCTTAAGACTGCATGGAGCTAGAGAATAGAATTTTCTCTCACTCTGCAATCTGCCACTCCTTCTTGACAGCTGAATCACAATAAAAAAAAATCAGAAACATAAGCAGAATTACTCTTCACTGTTCACCAGCAAGGTCACAAAGCAGAGTAAAGCACTGAGGCCGTCTCAACAAGTGTGCCCGCTGCCAAGGACCCTTAGAACAGTTCAGTGGCATGGTGGCAAAGATCCTGAATTGATCAGCAAGGGGAAGGACCCAGCTGCTGATGTACAGCATCCTTGTGGGTCTAAGTGCTAGCAGGGATCAGGGGCTGCTGGTGGTGCTGGGGCTGCTCCAAGCCAGCCAGGATGGCTGTTCTCAATCTGAGTTGGGGCAGGGACTGGAAGGAGAGTGTGGCCATAGGGAGATATTGAAATTGCATTTGTGGGATGCAAAATAGGATTTCACGGCTGAGCAGGCAGCAGGGAGAGCTGCAGGGGAAAAAAAACCTGCTGGGAAAGGCTTCCCCTATAGACCTGCAGATCATTAAATGGCTGTCTTCAGCTTTCTGAAGGGCCTATGTTCAACAGCCTTTATGAGCATATTTCTGAGGATCATAAACAATCAATGTGAGGGATTTAAAAAACCAGACAAAGTCATATGAGTCCCAAGAGCAGCTCCAATTCCCTCTGTAGGAGAGGAGACTGACATTTCTGAGACACAAATGTTGTGCTACAGAGTAAAAAATGTCCCCAACTTGCACATTATCCCACCTCTGCCCTCTCTGAGCTGTCCCAGCTCTCACTGGAGCAGACAACGCTGGCTCGCTGGCCAGTCCTCAGCAGCTGGCCCTGGGGGTGGAAAACTGAATTGATCCCCAAACTTCCTGAGGATTGCTCACTTCAGGCTGCCCTGGGCTTTTCTGTGCACCTGGCATCTCAGGAGGGATCCACCACCAAGGCCTGTTCAGCCATCCCAGCTCCTGTTTCCAGCATCCTCCCTGCAAGCAAAAGCTTAAGTGAGAAGAAACTGTGGTAACAGAAGCCATTGTCTGTGGGTTCACCTGCACTGAGGGAAAGGTGTGTTGTGCCCTTTAACCACACCTGGTGAAAACAAAGCAGTGTCTTGCTTCCATCTGTGCTAGCAGGTCCAGGAAAAGAGTTGTGGGAGAGACAGAGATACACCTCATCCTGCTACTGTATGGCAAGACCACAGAAAGCCTTGTCTTCTTTAAGATTTAATCTCCATTTGCACTAATGTTGAGCTAAGAACAGCTTTTCTTTATTTGCCAAATTCAGTGTCAGTGATGCCCTGTAAGATGTTTATGGAAAAAATTAATCCATTAATTGTTTCTCATGAAATTTAAGAGCCTTCCTGGAACAAAGGAAAGCACATATTTTCTACATCCACAGATTTCTGATAAACAGGCAAGCTGTAAAGCACGATGTTGAATTCTTGCCAGCCTTGTGACGGCATCATCCCCTGGACTTCCGCGAGCTGCTGCGCAGTGCCCCTGCTGTGGGATCAGCATCAGGGCTCAGCAGTGCTAAATAATGCTTCAGCAGCTGAACAGGCTCAAGGAAGAAAACCAACGTCATCCCAGCAGATCATCTTCACCCAGGAGAGGTCAGGGCACGGTATATAGGCAGACTGGGTGTATTTCCAGGTTACAGACTACATCCTTCCCTCAGCTGTGTTATTTTCATGCTAGAAATCAAGCTCTGATGATCTCTGTGCCTTTCTCACTGATTTATACCACTATCAACAGTGGGTGGTTCAGACCGGCAGTGCAGGAGGCCTTGGGGATGAGGTCTGCTCCACTGAGACAACAATGGTTGAGTATGTGAGCATAAATCCCCCAAAAACGTCCCTGCGGGCCAACTGCGTCTTCAGTTCCAGCACTGCAGCTCCCTACCCTACAGCTTGACAGAGCTCAGCAGACTGGCAATATTTCCTGGAGTATATTAAGAGAGGAAACAGAGAAATACTGAGCCATGCTAATTTCTGCTATAAATGAATAGGTTCAGCCCTTCTCATTTGGCTCATTGCCTGATGATGCCTGCAGAAAAACTCACTGGCTGGTAGGGCAGCAGCCCTGAGCAATTTCAGTGGTGACCCAGGGAGACTTCATCAATAGGTGGAAAATATGGGAAAGATTTCACATAGTGAGCCTGATCATTGCCTCAGGTACAGCCCAGCATATCAGCTTCAATGGAAGTGCATTGGCGTAATTGGGAGTGTTGGCAGACAAGCTGGAGTGAATCAGACAGGGGGGAGGGAGTGTGAGAAGTCACCGGCTGTTTGCTCTGCCAGAGATTTCCACCCCCACAGCAGTGCTGGTAGAAACATGTGCCTGTGCTTCATCCTTTTCTGTGCATCATCAGCTATATCTTCACTACCCTCAGCAGCACCAGCACTGCTGGCCCTGGCCAATGGGGTCCCCAATTACAGCAGAGAGAAAGCAAACAAATATTGGGGAGAGGGTCTTAAACTGCCCCGGCTGTCTGATGAGATGCCAAGCCTTGAACTTCAGATTTGACACAGGTTTTTTTTACTTAGCAGGGGCTCTGGCAACAGCTAAGTGTCTGCTTCTTTCTGGAATGCAGTTTGGGTCCCCTGCATAAGCCCCAAATGTGCATCTTCCTTTGCCCTTACACCCTGCAGCTCAGGTTTAAGGTTCATGGTCAACAAAAGGCTGTTAAAGCTCAGTCCCTCCTCATATGCCCTGCCACACGCCTGCACAGTATTTCTGCTCCTTTCTCTTTGTGTATCTTTGCGTAAGAAGTGGGACTCTGTAGACAAATAATACCAGGAAATGTATTAATTAGCCCTGAACCTTGCCTAATGTTGGGGAGGCATGCTGCTTTACATCATCTAGCAATGTGAACCTTGGGCGGGGTTTCAGCTTCTTTAAAGGTAATTTAATAAGAAGGAACAGTGAGAGGCAGCAGCAAGTGACCAAAGGGCTCTCTGCTCTGGCTAGCACCGTGTCACACAAGCAAAAGTCGCCATCGCAGAGGCATTCATTGGCAGAACAGAAGTAGAGAGGAGCAGCAGTCTCCCACTCAGGTAATAACAGGGTAGCAGCCAGGATCATTGTCTTATATATTAACTAAGAAAGCAGAGACCTTCTGAATTTGCTGCACTGCCATGTTGCAGTGTACAGTCTGCTTTTCTCCAATGACCTGCCGCTTCTTTCAGCTCCCTGTTCCTGTCACCTTTACTGGCACTGTATGTTTATCATTGCAGCGTGTGCTGCAATCTCCTGTACTCCAGCTGGATCATTTATGCATGCAAGCCCTCTTTCTTTGTCACGAACTTCTGCGTCCTTACACCACAGGCTGGCAAGAGTCAGCTCCTATAAAGACTCTTCTGGAAACTAGTCCAGTCCCATAAAATCTATACTGAACTGAGCAAAGCTTAAATCAACAAGTGCCATCTATTTCCTGGGGTCACACATTTCTTTCAGTTCCATTTTGAGCCAGTGAAAAGAAACTGGAGGAAACAAGAGTTGTTTAGATACCTTCTGTGCTGCTGAAATACCTGTTTCCTAATTTCAGTCCTACTGTCAAATATAACCAAAAGATGTTCTGTTTCATGTAACTGCAGTTGGGAGTGACTTGGCTTGGCATGCCTCAAGCTGGAGGATCCATGGAGTAATTAGGAAGTGAGGAGTCAATCATCTTTGTTGTTGCTAGACCTCAGTGCAGTGACTGAGGTCTGATTCATACTGACGCCGAGTTCCTTTTATATGACAGAAAACGCAATCAAAACCCATGTCCATCGGTCTTTTCTGTTCATGAACTAAGTAATTGATTTCTAGCTCTGTTTCCCATGGTAACAAGGCTCTCTGATCACCAGCTGCACGTGTTGGCCCTAATAGCTTTTGAATCCACTGCTTTATTTCAGCTAAATGTGATGGCAAGATTTGAGGTCTGAAGGATAATTAAGTTCCTACAAGTTTTCTGAGAAAAGTCTGCATGTGGCAGACTCTATTACTTCCACTTCAGTACCTTCACTGCAGATGGAAATTCAATGAGTATTGGACGCCACAAACTCCACCAAGGGAAAAGGTGTTGTAAGAACCTTAACTAGGGGCAAGCTTCACCCAGGGCTTGCAATCACCCATTGGATCCAAATCCACAGGAATCCAGTGTTTGTAGAACAACTTGCTATTTTAAGGGAGCACAGCAGGTGGGAAATAACAAATCAGTTCCACACAGAAATCCCTGGTAAAAAATAAGAGGATTTACAAAAGTTGGTGATTGTTGAGCATCAGGAGAAGATGAATACTACCAGCAATGTACAGAATGTAAATCAGGAAAATATCTACATGCAAATATTGTTCCTTTCACTGGTCAGCGAGACTCAGATTTTTACTCAAAATTAATTGCATTTCACTTCAAGGGAGTGTTTTTACAGAGTCAAGACTTCAACATTTCCCTCCAAACACAGGTCAAGAAGGAAGGTGGCTGCTCCCAGGATAGTTGTGCAGTAGCTAGCTCCAAGGTATATCCGTGCACTCACTGCAAGCACCTGCTGAGCTGTCAGCACGATTCCCCACACTGATCAGGTACTGGATCAGGCTGGAGCATCCCCGTATCTGCAAGCTGAGCTGCCAGCACAGCCCACAGTCTGAGGCTCATCAGTCAGCCCTGGCACTGGAGGTGACAGGGGCATGACTCCTCATGCACTAACTACCCCTACACAACACAGGCAGTGCTGTGACCTTCTGCTGTGCTCTTGCTAGGTGCTGCGGGGTCATGCTGCCTCACAACTTAGCTGGTAACTGCCCCGAGTGGCTTGAGTCTGTTAAAAAGAAGGAGACCCTGTCTCATCCTCAGGGAGATGTGGATGGAGTGTGGTCAGGCTTACCCGTATGGGACAAGTTCCTTCAGCATAAACATGCAGATGTTGGCCATCCCACTGCCCCAGCAGACTGGGCAAGGGCTGCTGCTTGGGAAGATGGGAGGGACTGCACTGTTGTACTGGGGTGGGGGAAAAAAAGGGTGGTTGTGGGAGAAACATTTTGTTTAGTTAGGAAAACGGTGTGCTAGGCTGGTGCCTCAATCAGAGCTGTTAGGCTGGAGCTTCCCTGGGGTCAGGATCACAGCGCTGTCTCCAAGCAGATGCAGGGCCAGGCCGGCTCTGTACAGCCTCTTTGTGATTTAAGAGCAAAACACTGCAGGGCACCTGGGGTGGACCAGAGCACCTCATCCTTTACCAAAACACACAGCCAGCCCCCACCGCCGACACCTGCTTGGTCCCAGCTGAGGCAATGCCCTCTCTGCTCTGGCATGTCATATATAAAATTTCACATTCTGCTTTCCGACTCCCTCTTGACAGCTCATCCCACCTGTCCCCATTTTAAAATCTCTTTCCCTCACTCTTTTTTCACTAGTTCTTCTTCTGGTGTTGCCTCTCCCACCCACAACACAGCCTCATCTGTACCTGCTCTGTCCAGGCTTGTATGCAAAAGGATCAAATCATCATTTGAACCAGATCTAAGGGACATCACTGGGCACTGAAACCTTAAAATATTAACTAAATCAGCTGCTTCATGCTTCAGAAGTCGTTTTTCCTGCATTGCAGATGGGGGGTGAGCGCTTGTGCCGTTTCCCATCACTCTTCCTCTCTGTGTGAGCTGCAGGCAGAGGGCGTGCAGTGTGCTGCTTGCTTGTGAAGAATAAAAGCATGAGGTACACCTTTTCTTCTCTGCAAGCTGGAAGCCCAAGGGCTCTTTTATGTTGTGCTTGGAACATTTGAGTCAGGAGCTGAATTTTACCCACCGCCTCCAAACCTCTCTTCCACTGAGAGTACTGGCAGCAGTTGGATGGGTGCATGCAGCAATTTTCAGGGAGGAACTGATGCAAAGGTCTTGCATTCCCGGGTAGGAAGCAGCACGTCCCAGTAAGGGCTTTTCCGCAGGTTCCTGCAAAGCGGTGGCCACAGAGCCTGTCTCTTTCTGGAACCACTGGCCCATGCCCATCCGATTTTGGCCTTCGCAATCTCAAGGCTGGAGCAATGCAGAGTAACTGTCCCTTGGGCAGGCCAAACATGTTCTCTGCCTCCAACAAGTAGCCCAACCATGCTTGGTGAAGGAAGAAAGATGACTTTCAGCTGGGGCTGACTATGACCCCCCACAGTTAGTGAGCATCATCACATGTTCTGCCACCGATAAGAGGCTGGGACTCAAACACAGTACAGGTTTTATTATTAAAAAATGCATAAAAACTAAAGACATGCTTCCCAGAGTTAGAGTCTATATGTACATCTGCGCTTCCTAGGCAGCTGCAGGGAGCATAGCCTTCTGCCCTCACTGCAAAAGTGCACTACACAGGTTTTTGTCACCCTTTGTTAGGTGTTATCTTCTCACCTGCATTTACAGCATTCCAGCTAAGTGAAGAGAAAACCCTGCACCGCCTGGGGTGTAAGATGGCAGAATTTGTATCTGTGACTGAGAAACCATACTGCATTTCTGGAGACACCTGTAGGACATCTCTGTTCAGTAGGAAACTTTACAGAAAGGACCCATGCCCAAGTCCCAGGCTGAAATTCCCCTTCCCTAGGAAGAGTTCTCACTAAGGCCTGAAACGTGACCTGAATTTTATAGTTAGACCCCAACCTTACAATAAGCAAATACTGGGTATCGAAGGGTGGAGTGTTCTCATACCAAGTCTGCAATCTCATTTGACTTTTTGGTCCCACCTTTGCCAACTCAGCAAATGCTGATATTTGTGGTATTAGTTTGAGGAAGTGCAATGTGGAATCCTAAGTAAAACTGCCAAGTTTTCAGCGCAGTGAAAATAAAAGAAATTAAGGTCTAGCAAATATTTACGATAAGTAGTGTAAGATGTAACTGCACTTCCTTGCTGGGAACCACTGCACAAAACAAATGCTGATTTATAGTAAAATATTAAATTATTAAAAACCACACAAGCACTTGCAGTTACAGTGAGTCAGACATGCTGATTGGAAAACAAAACAAAACCCAAAGAGCAAAACCATTAATTTTGCCCTGTCTGGAAGGCTGCAGTGATACTACTCCATGTTTTATGGGACTTTTACAGCATGCCAGAAAACCTCCTCAATAGGAAGGCCAGTGGTTCTCAAGCTTTTTCATCATGAAGTGTCTCTCTTCAGAAAGAGATCTTCCAGTTGATCCCTTCCCCCAACACACACATCTTCCTGAAACTGATTTCACATGTCACTATAGCAGCTACAGTTCCTGGTTATTTGAAGAAGTCATAGGACTAATAAAGAGAACGATTTAAAGGATCCAATTTTGAAGCAAATGCTGAATCCCACTCCTGCTGAAACTGAGCAAGTCTGTCATTCTGTATCTCAGTCCTCTTCCTCTCCTGGAGGGCAGCACTTAGCATTAATTAGCACTGTTTCCCCATACGGCTGTTAAGTCCTCTCTACACTGCTTCCTTTCCATCCCTTTGAAGTTGGATTCTGCCCTCACATAAGCCAGCTGCTCTCCCTCCCTTTGCATTTTAATGTCAGCTGCAAGTCTAGTCAGGCCTGAACTGGCATCAAACAGAAGAAAAAGAAAGACATAAAAAAGGTACACGGGGAGAAGAGGAATGCTGGATTTTCATTTTTTTTCTGATTTCCTTGCTCACCAAAATGTCTGAAACTCTTAAAAGAGCCCTGGACTGAGGAAGCAGCAAATATCACTGCATGGAATGAGCCAGATGTTCAAATTCAGTGCTGGGTAGGAGCAGATCTGCTGATCAGTTTGAGAACCACTGAGGTAGGCAACAAGTCTAGGCAGTACTGCTGAGTGAACACGAGGGGAATTTTGCCCTCTTGTCCTGAATGACAGTATAAATACCCACTACTGTTTTCAGAGGTACCAGTCCCAAAGTCACGCAGCCAGGACTGAAGACAACATCTACACAAGAGCAAGCACTGACTGAACAGAAGGTGTATTCAGCTCTGCTCCAGCCTTCAATGAGAAGGAGCAGAGCACAGACTCTGACTGCTGCCTTAGCTCTGAACTCCTTTCAGCAGGATGTGGTCAACCTGTAACCCTACTGCCTCCCTCCCCCAAATCCAAGGG
Source organism: Dicrurus megarhynchus (assembly GCA_013399195.1). Lineage (NCBI taxonomy): Eukaryota > Metazoa > Chordata > Aves > Passeriformes > Dicruridae > Dicrurus > Dicrurus megarhynchus. Next base: position 649,517 of record VXAD01002020.1, read on the forward strand.
GTTGTTGGGGTTGCAGTTCTTCCAAGCTATTTGCCTCTGCAGCCCACACAGGTGGTGAAAGCTACAAAAGCTGTCCAAGAGCCCTGGCCAGTGCTGTTCAAAGCCATTCCAGATCTGGCATCAGAGCCCCAGGAGACACAGCACCATGCTGCACACATCCAGTCCCAGGGAAGCAGAGTGTCACTGCTATGTACAGGCTAGCAACTTTTCTCTCCTTCTGTCTCTAGCTCATACAGGAGGCTTTTGTCCTCCCCTTCTTGTCCATCTGGATGCCTTTCACCATCAACATCATCTCCAAGGCACAAGGGGCTCATGATGTAGCGATAGTCACTTGTGACAGCAGCAGCTGCCCCAGCTACAGTCTCTTCAGCATCCATATTTCCAAAGGAGGCATGCAGGGCTGGGTCACTTGCAGAGGCCTCTTTGTCCTTCCCAATGTTGACATAGAGAGGATCTTGACTGGAAGAGAGTGCGGACATCCTCCCGCGAATCATTTCCAGCTGGGACCGGAGCACTCCAAAGCTGGGGCGTAGCTTGGGCTCAGGATGCCAACATCTGCACATGAGATCATAGCTGCAAAATAGAGGGAGACAAGAGCACTGAGAAGCAGAGCAGCCATGCCCTGCACCTCTGAACAGGGGCTCTGGGCAGAGAAGCTTAAAAAACACAGATGCTTCCCCCAAAACCTATCAGCTTTGGCCTTGCACAAGTGGCACAGCATGGATGGCCATTATGGATCTAATTTCTTGTTTCTTCCCATTTTCAAGGGCATTCTCCCTTTGGTCAAAATAGTTATTTAGACAGTATCAAAAACCCCAAAAGCCCTGTCAAAGTATGCTGAATTTCATGGTAAGGCACTTGTTCTGCTGTCTCTAGGGAGCTAGAATAGGACCGCAAGTGTGACATCACCTAGTAACAGCTTTTGAGTTTATTCACAAAAAACACCCTCACAACCTCTGCCACAGCTGAAGCCATCCCTCCAAATTCTAGTTCAAGAGCAGATAAATCACAGGTAGAAAACAAAAATCAAGCTGTGGGAGGTGCATGTTATTTCCAGAGTATTCTTTCTTTCGTGCCATGTTAACTCAGCGCTCCCAGAGCAACAGAAGTGTGCTGCTGTTGCTGCCTGACAGGCTGTCAACAGGACTGGAAAAAGTCACACTGGGTTTGTTTAGAGGGCTGTTAAAGAATGGACAACAGCTTCAATGCTGGAAGAGGGATGCTGAAATGGCCTTTCAGTTACGGAGGTACCCATCCTATGCAGAAGACATGTTCAGGGCCATTAGCAGGCCCAGGTCCCATCCTGCAGCCTTTCTCCTGCGGTCAAACACCAGCTACCTCAGCTCTGGCTGCCCCAGGGCCAGCATGAGGAGACAATCACTGGCTCTGCTGGCCCGTGCTTGGCCAAGGGAAGAGGAGCTCTTCTGTCTTGCGGCCACGTTCACAGCTCAGTGTCTGTGCTGGCTGCCCTCCCGCCAGCCAGGCCTCCGGCCGGAGCACTGCCCTGGAGCACGTCCAGAGCCATTGTCCTGCTCCTCTTTGTGCATCACCCACAAGACTGGCAGCTGCATTCCTATGGTGTTATTGTTGCCAGTTTTTCAGGGAACACGAACAAAGCACAGTGCTGGCACTGAAAAACACTGCATACAAATGAACCTCAGTTAAACTTGTAAATGGAAAAAAATCTGATACGGCCTTTACTGGGAAATAAAGCATTTCATGATGGGTTTTATTTTACTTTTTATATTCCTTGCTTGCGATCACATTTACAAGACTGTTTTGATCTCACAATACTTTTACAGAAAGCTTCTATGGTTCAGTTGCCTTAATCCTGATTTACATCCCTCACAAATAGTAGAAATAATTCTAAATGCTGCAGATAAAAGAGAAACTTCCAATTCTGTGGCATCAAATTAAATACTCTTTTTTACCCTTGCTGTCAATCAGCATAATTCATTTGAAGGAAAGGTAGAAAACTACTGGCTGTACCGAATCAGCCCAAAAGTCCATTTGCCCCAGTACCCTATGACTGACAGAGGCCAGTAGCTTGGGGAAAGCATGTAAGCTGAGGGTGAGCATGTAGTGAGATCTTTCTGGTGTTCTCTCAGGTCTCAATAACCTGTAGCTAAAGGACGTCACGAAACAGTGGTTGTACCTTTTCAGTAGTTTTTGATGGATTTTTCTCCAATGCCTACCTAGTAGGTTTTTGAGTCTCTTCTCTACTTTCTGCATCTCAAACATCCTACAGCCATAAGCTCCACAACTTGGAACCAAAGCTACTCAGAGCAGTCAAGATGCAGACATGTAATGAATTTAAGCAGTGACATAACAATGTTTTCATTTATACTCAGTAAAAGTTAAAACAAACTGCTGAGAAGATAAAAGTGCACAGCTTTGGTAACAAGAGTACAGATTATTCCCTATGTGGAAAAAAAGAAAAATGAGAAAGCAACCACATGAAATAATCCACCATCAGAGCAGGAGGGAAGAGGGAGGAAAGAGGACTTACACCACTAAAGTCAGTGCTCATAGTTATGTCTTGCTTTGGGCACAATACACAGAAAACAGACTTGCTTGGGCCTCAGTGAAATGATTTCACCTTGTCCAGACAAGGCAAGCTTTTACCCTGGGATAAGTTATGGTGACACTTCCTGGGGGATCTCGGCCCTATGTGAGGAGACCAGGAATCTCCAACCACCACCCATGGAAGAAGGGTTCCTGAGCAAACACTTCATGTGTCCTGCTGGCCAAGAGTGATCCCTTGGCAGCAGGATTAAGGCAGGAGCACAGGCTGCAGCATGTGGCTACCTGCTGCCCTGTGAACTACCTAGGTCCTTCCTGTAAGTCTGAAAATGTCTGCAACCAGAATCTTCAAGATTGTCCTGGATTTGTTTCCAGATGTAATTTAAGGTGGGGGGACACTGATCTACACAACTTTAGGCTGTCCTATCTGCTCTCTTCTCTTTCAGCCTGCTATTTCTGACAGCAGTAGATTACACATTTTGAAAACAGGGCCAAGCTTTGAAAGACACGTGAAGAGCACTGCCTCTACAATCCAGTTTCCTCGTAGTCTTGCTAGATTGCCTCTCTGTTCCGCCTTCAGGGTGTGCCATGGAACTCATCCCTTTGCTCAGATGCTGACCTGAGAAGGCAGGGTTCAGTGATTCTGGAAACACAGTTACAGATTCCACAAAGCCAAGAACTGCTAATGTTGACACTGTTTAAACCATTGAGCCAAGTTCGCTGCTTGTGTAGTTACCACAGGTTCCTGGGAGGTCTGCCAGCAAAGAGTATCTAGTAGCTAACCCAGAGACTTTCTAATGAATGGCTCTGTGTACTGGAAAGTAGATAGATTCAGATCAGCATCCCAGCCAGCTGCCTCTGTTTCCTTCCAGCAAGCCAAACTTCTCAAGAAATCGTATGTCAGCAGGGTGAGGAGTACTCACACATCTTCCAGGCACTCCGGGGGCTGTTTCAGCCTGTTCCCACTGATGAGGTAGTTGTAGATTTCTGCATTCTCAATGCCAGCATAAGGGGTTTGCCCTCGGGTCACAATCTCCCACATGGTCACCCCAAATGCCCACTGAAAGAGAACAGCACACAGAACAAGTGAACAGACTGTTCCCTGCCTGCTGGGATTGGTTTCAGTACGCCCAGACCGTGCTGGGTAATGTCATCTGAGCAGCAGTGATGCAAGGACTATCCAAACTCTAGCTAGAAAACAGAAATGACCCACCAGATGCTGCTGATGCTGACACATCATCTTAGGAGACAGCTGAAGGCCCTGCCTGGCCCCATCCTGCACTGGAGCAGGGGACGATTTGGGAGCTACTCCTGTCTTCCACCTGCAGACCTCTCCTACTTATGGTTCTCTAAGGTATGTGGTATCAGTTTGTTGGTTCCCAGCTATAAGATTTTGGTTTAGGGCTCACAAATCAGTTTCTTAATTCATTTAACCAGATTCTGAGTTTCTAGTAATGTACAGGTACAAGTGAAAGCAGAGTTTAGCCAATAAGGAGGGCAAGGAACAAACCACTTATGGCTCACATTCATTTCTGCTCTACACTGACAGTCGTACATTTCAACTAAACTGCAAGGTTTGTGAGGTGCAAAAAATTATTATTTTCATAAGCAAATCCCTGTCCAGTGTAAACTGTCTGAACTAGCGACCACCAATCACTAAACACTGTCTACGGTGGATGCAGCAATGGCTGGGCAACACAGCAGCCACATCACAAGGCACTCTCGGTTATCTCTTCAAGGACATCGTGACAGGGATAACTGGAAAGGCAAGTCCACAGGACTGAAGGACAAAACTAGTTTGAAAATAGATCAAAAGGCAGCAAGGAAGAGGGAAGACGGTATCAGAAAAAAAAAAAAAAATCCCAAAAGGAAAATAAGTAACAATTTCAGATGAATGGGTTTAGCCTCGCTCCCGAGGGGCAAAGTTACGGGGAGTGTCTAAGCACTGACGTCTTCAGATCTATGCAGTTCCGCCAATGCCTTCTGCAGCACAGAGTACCTTTGCTGCATTTGTACATAAGTGTGTGGGTTACATGCATTTCAAATATCACCTTCAAACTCTCAGGCAGAAGAAAAAGGAAAAAGAGTAAGTGTAAGAGAGAAGAAACTGCATAAAGAGAGGAAAAGGAAGAGAAGGAGGAGGAAAGTGAAGAGGAGGATGGGGATAAACACTGAAAAATAAAGGACAAAAGGACAACAAGAAGAAAAGGGTTGATGTCTCCTGCCATTAACTACTCTCATACATTTTTAGCCTTGAATTCTGACAGCACCCAAGGCAGAGTAGCACCATCCCTCAAACACAAGGTAAACTCCCTTTCCTATCACCAGCACCTTTTCCTACCCTCAGTGGGACTCCTCCACTTTAGCAGGAATACAAGTGGTCCCCAAATGCACCAGAGCAAACCTCACCACATCGCTGTGCGTTGTGTACAGATTGTCTGCCAGACTTTCCAGAGCAAGCCACTTCACTGGCAGCTTGGAGGCACAACCCTGGCGGTAATAGTCTCCACTGTAGATTTTCTTAGAAAGTCCAAAGTCTGCAACACTCACGTTCATGTTCTCATCCAACCTATGGGAAAGTTTTCACAATTGAGGAAAGGAAAGCATTTATTGGCTACCTCAGGCAAAAAAAAAAGTTCAGAGAACTGAGGTATATAGTTCACCAAGTATTACACAAAAGGAGAATGATTTCATCTACTTGGTGACCAACGTGAAGTAGCTTAGTGGTCTCAAACTAGTTCCTTCAGACTAACAGGGAAATAGTTATAAGTAAGGAAGTAAGGATGTGATGGCTATGTTCAGATGGTCTACTCTCTTACACACACAAAACAAACTCAGATACTTTCTGTTGTTTCCAAGATTATCAGAGCACATCTGCAATGCTCACTGCTATCACCAAGGCCTGCACCCCATATTGGCAACCAAAAAAAATCATAGGGTGATTGCCTAGACTGCCTGTTAAAACTGCTTGAACTAAATCTGCAACATCTTCTCTCCAGGCCTGGTTACTGGCCTGAATTGCTCTGTCACCCTCTTAAACCTATACACATTGGCAGATAGTCCAAGTAAAGCCCACAAAGACTTCATGCTCCCAGGCCTCATAAAGGACTCACTGCTTTCCCCAGAAGATGTGCTGAAACAGGCATTCAGCTTCCTCTGGAGGATGTCTACAAAAATAGAAAATCAGTATGGTTTCCTCATAAATGTCAAAGCAGGCTAACCCATCATTTTTCATCATGACTATCAGGCTCTTTGTCTGTACATCTGGACATTCAAATGCCTTTGGAAATTTGTGCCTCATCATGGATTTTATTGGTTGTTGTGGTTTTGTTCAGAGGCAGAGTTCTGTTGTCACAATGAGTTGTTCCTTACTCCATTCTCAGGGAAGAAGCCAAGTGGAAAGGATAAAAAAAGGGACTTTTCTTCTTTCAAAGCAGTCAAGGTAGTTTGGTGTCAAGAACAGTGAAGTGGGGTCATATGGTGTGTTCACTATGCAATTATTTTTAAAGGCATTCTCCACAAGCTTTCAAGGAAACTACAATTCTTATATTGTGATAATCTAGTCCTCAAAATAGATACCAGAAATACAGACTTCAGGATACAATGAAAGTTCTTTTCTACTAACACAGCCAAACCCATTCCCTCCTGTTATTTTATATTGTGGAACAAATAGCCTATGCTGACACACAGCCACCGGAGTGGCTAATTACAAACACATATTGTAATCAACTCTATGAAACTCTATGTGCAGACCAATGATGGAAAAGTTCCTTATAAAAAGGGGTCTGTTTGAAAGCTCAGTGGAACTTTAGGAGTTGCTCCCTGCTCCCAGCAGCACCACCGCACACCCCACCACAATGACCCTGACTCCCCCATGTCTATTGTCACTTAAATGCAAAGGTCAGCATTCTTAGACAGGACCCCTCACACTTCTGTCATGCAAAAGGTTTTTCATCCCTCCCTCACCCACTGTGGTCTTTCTCTTCTCTAAAAATTCATGAGTCACTTACATGCAGTTCCGAGCTGCAAGGTCCCTGTGTATGAAATTTTTTGAGCTCAAGTACTCCATCCCACTGGCAATGTCAATCATGAACTTGAGGAGTGTCTGAACAGGCAAGTTCTGTAAGAAATAACAGTTTAGCTTCTGTTACTGGAGGCTTTCAAGCACGTATGACAAAACTGCAAGGTTTGCTGCCGCTTTACAGAGCAGGGATGGGGGATACAGGGAGGAGATGGGATAGAACAGAGGAGCTGGTCCTCAACGTGCATGGAAGGAAATGCTTTAGGATCACATCTCACAGCTTTCTCTGGTATTAAAATCCAACCATCTGCCAGTGCCTTTGGGAGACCAATCTGATCTGCTCCAAACACATTCTCTGAAAATCCCTACCCTCCCAGAAGGAATTCTACAGTAAGGCAGACTTACAAACGGGTTTTCCCCAATTCGTGACATCAGCAGAAAAGCGTGGAGGTCTCCATGCTTCATGAAGGGCAGGATCACCATGGGAATTGGGAGACGGCCCTTGGGACGGCTTCGTAGACTGACTCCTGATGAGGACACACACAGCAAAGGGGCTTTAGCAAACAGATCACTCCCAGGGGGCATCTTACAGGCTGCTGCGCCTTCCTCTTACAGATCTGGAGGAAAATGTGCCGTTTTGGTGGGTAGATTCCATGCCCCAAGCTTCTATGACTTTATGCCAGGAGGTGGTAAGATACCTCTAACCCTGTTTACTTCAGAGGCTGTACTAAGAGCCTAGCACCTCTCAGCTCTTCTTGCATGACCAACTATAAATGTTTCTAGGATCCCTCCAGACCAGACAGCCCCAACCCCATGCTCTGCAGAGCAGTCTCCACATTCTGGAAAATACCTGCACTCCAAAGTGTCCACCCACAAGTGTCTTGCTTCTTACTCAGTGTTTTGGAAAGGCACAATCTTCCCTCCTATTTATAGACTACCAGCCCAACTGCTCACATTTCACAGCAGTTTAGACATGTCTCAGCCAGCCAACGTTTCCCTGATGCATTTGCAAGAACCAAAGAAACGACTTAAATAGGAGATGGTTGTTACTGGTGTGTGAGGGCAGGTGTGGGGAGCATTGCACACACTCTGACTCCTCTGGGCCTGGGAAGGAGCAGTGCTGACCTATGCAGGACAGAGGAGGCTGCACCAGCACTGCTGGGGGGAGTGAGGCTGCGTGGGATGATGCAGGAACAGGAGTGCTCTGTGGCACGAGCAGCAGCGCTGTCTTACCGATCAGTTTGGTGACGTGAGGGTGGTCAAACTCCTTCATACAGGCAGCCTCTCGCAGGAACTCCTCGATGTCAGTCGAGGTGAAGATGTCCGCTGGAAAAAGTGACTGTAAGTTTTCTTTCTTTGTAGGTAGCTCCAAGGGACTTTACAAATAATGATTATCAAAAGCTTGCTCTTTGTGGCACAGCACATCTTCTCAGACCTATAGCTAGACGAGCCATTTCACAACAAAGCAGAGCCTGACTCTCTCTCCTGGGATGGGCAGCAGTAAGCACATATCAGGGACATCTGGTAAATTGGTTCTTGGCAGAGTAAAGACCCACTGGTTAGCAGGTCTTTTCTCAGTAAGAACTTTCCTTGAAAGCTGTGCAAACTGTGTGGGGGTTAAAGATGTAAGAATTAATTAGGCAGAAGAACCTGAACTACAAATGTCAGGGAGAGGAGACATCACACAAATGAAAGAAAATGTTGAAATTGAGGAGATGGCCTTGGAGCCCCTGACTGGCACAGCAGGGTCCAATTCATCTCTGACAAGGATGGCATGAAAGATCAGTGCTTTTATGTCTCTTAGCATGATTGAGTCTTTTAAGGTGCTAGAGCTAAGATTTCCTAAATAACCACACCACCAGACAGCTTGGACCAAATTCAGCAGTGACATACATCGGCAAAATTTTGGAGTAAATTACTTCTCATTGCTATGACTCCAGATTTATACAAATATATCAATATAATCAAGAAGTATCCCAGTCAACTACTTCCACCACTGCTGCTGCTGAATTTAGCATGAGTCCTCCAGTCCTGCTGCAAGATCAGACTCAGACCTGTAGGGGAGTATCCACATTATCTGTTTTAGGCAAGTAATTTCTATATGATTCAGAAGACAAAAAGGAGATTCCCTTTTTACAGTCAATGAAGAAAGGAAGGTGCCTCTGGAGGCTGACAGATTGTTCCTAAGTTAGATGCCTGAAGGGAGACATTCTGACTACACAAAAGCTTGCAAACTGATTAGAATTATTGTTGAAACTGGATAAAATGATACAACTTACACTAGAATGGTACTAGTGTATTTAGTACAAGCTGTTATTCTGTGAAACAAACTGAGCTCCAGAGATAAGTGAGTGTGACTGCTTTCAGTCAGTTACAGTTAATTTTTGCCTTACAGGCAAAAGGGACCAAATAAGGTAGGTTAACAGATATAAACACATATATATTCATGTTTCCTTTGATTTATACCTATCTTTTAATTGCTTTTCTTGTTACAGACTTCTGCCTGATGAAAGTGTTAGTTGCCCTTGTTATGCCCACTCACCAAATGACAAATCAGATGGGAGCTGGACTGCTCAGTCAAATGTGCTGAGATGAGTTAGCTTGTCACTGCATTCAGCCCAAATGTTCTGTTTATTCCAGGCTGTGTGCTTGCAGGAATACTGGTCTTTCACTGCTGAATTATTAGGGCAGAGCAGACCTGGCTGAGCTGTCTGTGCTGCATGAGGTAGTGGTTTTGGTTGCATTCACCTCGTGCTATGTGCTGTAGAAGCAACTAAGGTGGTACAGGTCCTTTCCTGAAGACCATCCACTATGAAAGGACTGACATGAAAGGGATGGGAGACAACATGGGTAGAATGGCTGAGTGGGAAGCTCAGAGAGGAATAAAGAGCATCAGGGATATTTGCTGAGAATAGGACAGACGACATTTAATCTTTCCAAGCTCTCTTTTCTTAAGTAATTCAGGCAGCCCTGCTTCCACATACCTTTCAGCATCTTCACTGCCACTTTCTGGAAAGAGCCATCATCTAGCTTCAGTAGTGCCTCTCGAACTGACCCAAACTCTCCTGCAAAATTATCAGAGTAGGCAGTGAGGGAACAGCTTCTCATGAAGAAAGCAGGTTCACTTCAGGGGTCACTGGCAAAGAAGCTGAGTAACCATAAGAAATGCTTCATTTTTCATTCTGCAGTTCCAGACAGCAGCTTTCAGCATATGTGTGTCTAGAAGAGATATCGCTACCAGCAGACAGGGATCACTGTGCTGGCAGTCCAGAAGGCAAAGGAAAACAAGAAGGGAAAAAAGCAATTCCTGACCAGAGAGATGATGCAGAGACAGAGTTTAAGCTGGGATCACAGGCAGACATTTCTGGGGAAGCCATATCATGAGGGATGAGTCTGAGTGAGGTTCTGTTCAGAGAGGAGGCCATTAGCTGGAGCAGCAAGTGGATGGGTTGGTGGAGGAAGCTTTCAGTACTAACAGCCATCAGAGCTGAGCGATGGTGCCAGGACTCAACCATTTGAGACACAGTCACCCTTATCTCTCAAAACTCAGAGAATGACTTCTATGAATCACAGCTGACCAGAGAAAACAGGAGTATCTACTTGTGTGTGAGTGATATGCTGATTCACAGAAGGCAGTGTTTGCCCTGGTGTGTTCTCTAAGAGAGATAAGAGGAAATGCAACAGGCCAAAACTTCTTCAAAATATTTTAGCCTGAAGAGGCTTTATACCACAGCCTAGCAGCCTCTTTGCATTAGATCTGGCTCTAGATTTGCTCTCCCTAATTTTGTAACCACTTATCCCACCCAAAATGCACTAACATGAGGGACTCTGACACTGAAAAGAAGGAAGCAAAATATGGCACTCAGGACACCTACCTAAAGCATTATGTTTCCACTAGCTTTTCACCAGTGTCCTTCGCTACTCTACGGCACATGCTTACTTCACAAAAACCATGAGCAGTGGATCTGACCACAAACCAGGAAAATGGGAAGGAACAAAGGTATTTTGTGCTGCTTCCATACTATGGAGCTGTTGCTCAGCTGTAGAGTCAGCAGAGCCCAAAGTAATGCAGTTACATCATCTTATAACCTGTAAGCTGAGGTTGTGGGAGTGGGGCTGACAACACAGACCAGATCCTGCCAGCTGGCATCCCCACACCAAGGCCGTGCCCTGGGGCGCCTCTGCAGCCAATTTCAGTTCGTTACCTGCCATGGGGGCAGCCCAAAAGGGTTGAAGCAGGATCCCAGGAACGGGCCAAAAGCTAACACTCACAAACAGATGACACAGCTGTTTAATTACTTAGCATTGTTATCCCTCTGAGACCACTTCTGCAGGAAGGTCATCTTCCTGCTCTGAAAGAAACACATTTGTTCTAGGAGGGACGGAGTGGAAAAATGCTCCCCGTGGGAAAGGGTCAAAAAACCCTGCAATAAAACTAGTTTTATAAAGAAAAAGGAAAAGGTGAAGTTTAATTGAATATTCCTTTGTTTAAATGTCTGAAAGAAATTCACACACCAGTGAATTAACACTACTTTGGAAAGCTGAGTGTAGACTGCAGTTCATGATTGTGTAGAGCCATATAACAGGAATGGTTTAGCCAATATCCTCTTAGTTATGCTAAACCTCTGAAACATTTTATCCCAGTGGAAAGGATAGTCCCATTTAAATTTCCATCTACAAGCTGGAGAGAAAACAGGCTGCTTGTAATTGCTTCTCCCTACTCAACAGTAAAAGTATCAGAAGTGGGATTTTCATTGTAAAGCCTTGTTCAGTTTTGGTTCTTACCCTTGCCCAACATTCTTCCCAAGGTGAACTGCTGTTCCTGGATTAAGACATCTTTGAGTTTTGTCTTCAACTCATCACTGATCCCTACACTCTCCACTGGAAAAAAAAAAACCAACAAAACAATGAAGCATCAAATAAGGGATATTTAAATATTCTGTCACAACATCAAGAGTCACCTGTTCTAATCTCCATCTCCAATCTGATTCCCACACTGTAAGCAGGAAAAGCTGAAAAAGGCAGAATTCTCTTCCATGTCCTCTAGCCTCACCACAGACAAGAGGCCAGTAACTTTCAACCATCAGAAAATGTACTTACAGTACTTAAAGGGAGAGGGTGTGATTATACCACCCTTAAACACTCCAAGAACAACAGGAATACAGAAATAAAGTAAATAATGCTGAGAAGACAAAATCCAATTTGAAGGGCCACTGACAGACACCGGTTTACACAGCTCAATTTAAGCTGATGGAGCTGCACCATTTTAATGACCGTCTGGAGCATCATCCTAACCCAGCTATGCAGCGCTGTCACAGGGAGCCATGCCCTCCCTGAACCAGGAGACAGAAAGGGATCACCTTAATGGATCATCTGGCCATTCCTGGAACTCAATCTCCTGTTTGATAAGTTACTATGGGCTGGGTCACCGCAACAATTCCTGGCTTTCCAATACCTGGCACACTGAGTTTAAAGAGTACTGCTAATATTGTTAAGCCATATTTATCTCACCACTGGACTATATTCCAGTCGAAGGAGTCCCTGTAGAGTGAAACTGGGGCAGGGGAGTGGCGAATTTGTGTCTTGCATTAATATACACAATGACCGTAGCTGTAATTAGCAAGCGCTACGTAACTGGTATGGCAACAGCAATTCTGGCCTTTCGCCTCTGCAATTCACAGTGTCTAAGCCTCATTGTAAGTTAATCCCATGTTTTTGATCAAGAAACATCAGTTTCAGTGAAAACAGAGAGAGAAAACATGCATGAACACAGCTTCCCAGGCAGAACCACTCAAGTCACTTTACTTACATGTTGCTTCAATGAGCTCTGGGCCCTCCCTGTTGAAAGACCTGGCAGCTCTGAAATGGACTGCTGGATCCCCTCTGCCAACCACACTGCCAAAGGCATGGCTAGAAGGCAGAAAAGACACACAAGGCCATGATTACATGGGCCATTCACTTCTAAAAGGGTGTGTTGGACAGTACGGATGATTTCTCGCCCCTTGCCGTATAAATACTGCAGACTGTTTTGTTAAAGAGGGCGTATCTGGAGAGGAGGAACAACGGGTTTATGCTGCTTTGCTGATGCACCTACAGCCTTCCAAGAGAGGGGACTCACTCCTTCCAAGTGCCTGGGAGAAGCTGCAGGTTGGGACAGGTTGCAGGAGTCACTTAAACAGCAATGCTGCTGTGACAGGGAGGTCTGGGAGACTGGAAAGAACGGGAACCTTGTTTGCAGTAGGGAGCAAACCACAGCCAAGTGTCAGAGGTGATGGAAAGGAAACTTTACTGCAGATCCAGAGGGTTTTAGGCAGTCAGGAAGTTGAAATCAGCTGATAGACTGAAAACCAGCGTGGGATAAAGGGCTCAGCCTGTAAGAATACAGATGTTTCATCTGTGGGTCTTTTCTCTTTGGATCTCCTAAGCAGCAGTGCTAAGAATTACCTTGATCGCGTTCATATTTCTATAGTCTAATAAGGCCTAGCTATTAACATAACGTTTTTTCTACTGTATTTTTGATGTTCTCATTTTGAAGAAAAGGCAGGCACCCCAAAACTATGGAAAAAACCCAGTAACAACAAACCCCCCAAAAAATCCCAACAAAAAACCAACCAATACAGTTATCCAAAGAAACTGCCGAAAGTACTCCATCCACAATGCTTTTTTGAAAAATAATTGAGTCAGAAACCACAATAGAAGAGAGAGCAGACATCTCTCTAACAAGGAGAAACTCCCTTACCCAAACCGAGTTTCTTTTCTTCTTTTCCGAAGGAGAATGAGAGCAAGGGCAACAGCTGTGACCAGAGCTGTGAGAATGCCCAATGCCACAGGAACCCAGGATGTCCCATAAGGAGGTTGTCTCTGGCTACCTGGATGATGGAGAAAACACCAGTCAGGAAACAGGAGACTGTCAATGGTAAACAGACCAATTTCTCCTTTTGCTTTTAAATGGGAAAGTCATGCTGCTGGACCTGGTGGATCTTTGTATACTGCAATTTGGCATGGACAGGCACTCAGCCAATCATCAGGAAAACTAGCTCTTTCTCACAGCAAAGGCAGAGCAGATGCATCTAGTTATCAGAAACTATTGGTTTTGGGCCTCGAGAGGGTAATAGGTGCTGCACCAGATTATACTATTTTACATGAGCTCATGATCGGGGACGCTTCAAACTGGAGCTTCATGACAAAAAGGTTGTTTAATGTGAGCATTCTGTGTGCAGGTTTCACCCTGTCCTGTTTGAGACAGACATCAGAATCTTGACCGGGTTACACAGCACTACCTGAATGTCAGCCAGGCAACATTTTGAAAGACCACAGAGAAGGACAATTGCCTCATGGCAATCTGGTTAAAAATATTTACATTTTTCCTCTAACCCCTCCCACAAAGAGAAGCACCCTGAGGGACTTGTTATTAGCTGTAACTTCACAATGTTGTTTGGTTGATTGCAGCTTCTCAGTGTTTCTCCCCAAAGAAAAGGTAAATTTTAAAAAGCCCCCTGTGAGTCAAGAAATAAGTTAGTCAGCCTACAGGTTTCAAGACTGAAGTAATACTTGCTCCCAGGATATGTATACTTTTGAGTACAAAATGTCTACAGAAGAAACGGAGATGTTGCCAACCTGAGCAAGCTGCCAGGCAAGGAAGATAAGCAATACAGTTATGAATAAAAAGAATATTATGTACGCCTGGCAAAAAAATGATAAACTAATCCAATTCCCTGAGAGACTTCTTCTCCAAATACAATTACTGAAGATTAAATGTGAATTTGAATGGGTTTATTAAAATCTAGGATAGCCCTCATATCTCCAAATTGTTTAAGAGCAAACAAGAAAAGGTACCAGGTCCCTGAGCACCTCCTCCATCTTCATGCTCACTTGCTCGCCCTCAGCAGCTGACTGCCCTTTACCAGAAGGTAAGGAAGAATCATCTCCGATGATGTAAGTAATCCTGTTATACGTCATGCCAGTATAAATAAACCTGTTCCTAAAAGAGATGTTAGGTTGATGGGCTGCAATTTGGATGAATCTCTGCACAGATGCATATGAAAAAGTCAGACAACCCTTACTGGCAGAGTCTTGGCAGGCAAGAGGCTTCTGAGGCTTGATTACCAGCTACATTGATGAGCCTTATCATCCAAGCTTTTAAAGAAGTAATATTAGTCTAATAAACAGGTAGAGCTTAAGGACACAGAATCGTGGACCTGTGAGGAAGCAAACTAGCACTTCTCCACTTGAAGCAAATTATCAGATCCTTAGTACTTATTTTCCAGTATCTTATCTCCTTCAGTGACTCACATATTCTTTTACCACCCAGAAGGCTTTACAGGCTCTGGGACTTAATGATACTCCCTCTTGCTGCAACTTTCGACCCAGCCTTCAAGGCTGTTTATGAGGAGGGAGAGATCAGAAACAGAAACTGTATTTCTCAAATACAATAAAGGTAATTCCAACCCTCTCCACAATTCCCAAGCCAATCACTTAGGCTGTTTCTGCCTCACACTCAGGGTAGAAACAGCTAAACAACACTGATGTAAAAGGTCCTCTCTGATAGTTAACAATAAGGTTTCCTTCCCCTATGGTGAGACAAACCTCTCTCGGCTTATTTTTCTAGTCTCTGTCTGTTGGCTGCTCTGGTGAGAGAGCAGGGATTTAGGTCAGCTTCTGGGGAGCCCCTCCAAAAGGAGTGTGGATGAAAACAAAACTAAACTAAATTATTCTCCCTGTTTCTAAACTGCTGGGAATCAGGAGCTCATCCCACAGTTTATAGTAAATGTGTCAGAAATAGAAATTAATGTTGAAATTCAATGCTTCTCCTCCTCTGCCCCACACATCATTGCTTCCCACTGGTGTCACTGAGCTTGAGGGAGGCTGCAGCCCACAGGCTGCCTCTCCTCTCTCAACTCTGTCTGTCTCCCATCTCCTGCACCCCCTTTTTCAACCAGCATATGCCTTAAGACTGCACGAGGCAGAGAGAAGACAGTATTATTAGAAGAGTTTAGAAGAGTATTTAGGAGCCCTTTTATTTCACAAAAAGTTTATATCTCAAAGGTGTGCAAAGAACATAATCCAAGCATCTTCTCCTGCCTACAATCGTGAAGATTACAGATAGGAAAAAGCTATTAAACCATTCTGTTCCTCACTCTGCAATGAAAAAAAGAGGTCTTGACTGAGAAAGTTCCTGAAAATATTAAAACAATCTTTGTTAATAGCACACAAGATCTCTGCATAAGTAGGGTGGAGCTCCCACTAGCTTTGCTGTGATGACAAATTCGAGTTAAAGTTTATAGGAGCTTAGTCATCCTTATTGCCGCACTGGGATCTGGTCAGAAACCACCCCTGGCATTTCTCACATAAAGCAACCAGTGCCAGTTTGCTATTTTAGGAAAGCAAGCGACTTATGTTTTCTACCAGGCCTGAAACAAAACTGCAGTCTTTCTGCAGCTCTGCTGCTTAAAGCCTGTCAGTGTTTCCACGGTGAACTTTTACTTCCAGCCTGTTATGCTTGTGAGGAAATACATGTGCTTCCAGACAGCATTTGGCCAAAACAAGCACCACTCCTGATGCTACTTTTTTTGAAGTGGCTTGTAAATAAAAACAATCAAACAACAATATATAGTGCTGTCAGGATTACCCCATTCCAGCTACCTGTAAAATGCAAACCATAAACATTCCCTAGGGCTTCTTGCCAGTGATGGCCATTTTCCAAATGGAACTCCTAGCTCCTTCAGAAACTTTTATCTGTATTTGGGTGCCACAGAAAATACCTAATCATAAAGTAGGAGGAAAAAACTGATGGAGCCAGTGACCAACCTCAGTAGGTTCAGCTCTGAACCTCCACACGCCTTCATTCTGTTTTAAATAATTTGAGGGCTTTGATCCCACAGTGACTGTGTGCTCACACTTGACCTTCAGTGCTGACTTCGTCACAGGAACTGGGCTGCCAAAGGACCTGAGTAATGTGCATGCTAAAACCAGCATTAAATGCACTACTGCAGGTAAGGGTACAGTTCTCTACTGGTTGCTCTGCCCGTACTCCCCACCTCCTGCTTGCTTGGGAGCTCCCCTCTAGAGTTCCCCTGCCATCCCTAAGTGTGGAGGGATCAGGAGAGCTCAATGTCCATGTGATTCCTCAAAGACACGTGGAGTGGGAAGACAGCAGCAGCAGGCAGGTCAGCATCAGAAATTACAGATTGCCATGGGCACTTGGAAACAAAACCTCAGGAGACTGTGGGATTTTTGTATGATCACACCTCACTGACTTCTTATCACTAATCCGTATCTTTATTTGGAATGTCTTCCTCTTAGTTCTGTTACAGTTTCCTTCACAAGCAAGAGCATTCTCTTCCTTCTACCCATCTCCCCACATAACATCCTGCCCCGCTTCATAGCCTGACTCCCGTTTCCCATTCACTGGGAAACACAAGCAGCAAGCAGATCAGCCCAGGTGAGCCTAACTGCCCTTCAGCACTAGGAGTGCACTCCACACGTGCATGTTCTTCCCTCCCAACAAACCCTTCCACGTGGTCCAGATTGCAAGGTACAGTGTCTGTACCATCATCTTCCTCTTCTACAAGTAGCTCAGCTTTTCCATGGAGACAGCTAAACTGGTTTAATACAAGTACATTCAGAAAAACCATTATGAACACCCATGTGGCCATGGTTTAAATTGGGCTTCACTAAAACTAGTCAGGAATGGCATAAAATCCAATCAAAGAAGAGAACCTGTGTTAGAGGAGTTTTCTGTCACATTTACTTGTGTAAATCTGTGTAAACCTTCATTTCCATATTTTCTATTGTGTCTGCCCTTCTGCTCTGCACTAAGCACAGTAAAACCCTGTTCTAAGAAGACACGGTAGAGGCCAGAAGCTGTTTTGTTTATACCAGCTCTTTAAAGATTATTGAATTTCTAGTCTCCTTGATGAAGTGTGCTGTTGTATAAGCCCACGTGTCTCAGTAAGTTGTGAGCACTGGAAGAAAAAGACTCAGAAAAAACAACAGTCCCAGTATTTCTGACTCTTTCCTCAAAGTGAAGAGAAAATAGTGGACACTCACCCATGACCTCCTGGGCTTCAAGCAGGAAGAGATCACTCCAGGGCCCACACCCTGCAGAATTCAGCACACACACCCTGATAATCAGGTCTTTGAGAGGATTCCACATGGTGAGATTGGCTTTTGTGTCCTGCACGATCATCTCCCCCTGAGTGCAAATGACAACAAACGGTGAGCTGTCTTAAAAGGCATCTCATGTAAAACTTCACCTTTAAACCAAAACAGTACCATCTACTTCACTGGCACTACAAGGGCTGGGAATTGTGACTCCTCAGTCCTTAGCTCAGTTTTGCCTGAGATTCAGGCTGTTGTCTTGGGTTTCTCTTCCCCAAAATTGCTAACAGTTTCCCAAGGCATAAGGCAGATAGGAGGTTTAATAATTTCTTCCTTTGAGGTCCTCCCATGCACGTTGCTATAGAAATATGGTTTTCTCTGCTATTAAAAGATATACCTCCTTCTTGTGGTTTACTGTAAAGCATCTGGTGGTTTTAATCTAAGGGAGGAGTCTGTCTGTCTGTTTTAACTTGCTGACCAAATCCTAAATGGCTTCTGAATTTCAGCACCAATTTTCACTTAGGATGGCAAGGTCAACATATTTTCAGTAGTTTTGTGGATCTTCTTCATGCAGCAAACCCATGAATATTTGACTGCCACCACTGACACAGTGTAAATTCAATGAGAACTCAAAACACCATCACTCAAAGTCAATGATGCTGACCTAGTGTGAAATGGGTCATACAAATTACTCTTTTCTCTCTAGCTGTCTATTATTACAGACTTGCTCATCATTAATAAGCACTGGGTAAATACCTGTTAGGAAGCTAGAAACCATAAGAAATGCTGTGAACTTCAAAGGCTGATAGATACCTGGGAAGGGTCAATGCCAAAGAACAAATGAAAGGTCTTCTACCCTGTCAGGGTCCTTTCAACTCCCTAAGTATTAAGAATCCACAACCTTCTTTCTGTGATTTACAGCGCAACTCATTCACTTGTTAAATACACCTCTGCTGCTAGGATTTGGAAAGCCAAGGCCCAGTCACAGGAGAGAGAAAGCCCAGATCCTGCACTGTCTGAGCTGGACAGCCCTAGAAAGAGTCAGAGAGAGACAAAGTGGATTCTCTCTGTGTTGTCCTTCTTGTACTAGGAATGGCAGAGAACTGGTCTGTCTGCAGACGAACATTCTGTATATGCCAGGAAGGAGGAAATGGCCCTAAATCTTGAAGTCAAATACTGAAGCATTCCCTAAAGTCAGAATAGATCCATTTACACAAAAGCAATGTCACCAATCTAATCCCCTGGTATGGATGAGGGACCTTAATGCCTAGAAAATTTAATATGAACCTTCTGCAACTCTGTGTTCAATGGCTCAGTACCTTCTCAATCTGTTACCTGAGTTACATTATCCTGAATCCATTCCAGTCTGTATCCCAGGACATTTTCTTTCAGCACATCTGGAGCCACACCTTCCCACTCCAAAATTAGACCAGGATCTCTTTGAATAACGTGGATATTTTGAGGGGTGCTGTTTGGAGCTGAAAGCAGAGAACAGAATACAATCACTCTGTGCAGGAAAATAAGGCACTATCCACACTGAAAATGGCAGTTTCACCCTCTTTCCTGAGATCATCCATAAAAGACAGGGTGTGAGGGGAGAGAGCAACTTCTGCAAGCCACCAGCACTCTGTGGCTTCAAGTGGAGAAGACAGGTCAGCAGATCTCATTTCTCTCAAGATCCCAAGAATCTCACAGAGCTAATGGGACCAGCATGCAGAAGCCCCATGGCTGGGTCAACTCCTGTATTATGCACCACTGCTGTTAACCACACCTGACTGGGTGTTATTGTTCTGTGCTAGGAGACCCTTAGAGTGGACGAGCAATCTAACAGCACAACGTTTCCCGTATTTCAGAATTAGCAAGGAGTTAACAACATTTGTAATCGTCTCTTTTTCGGGTCCAGAACTGCTGTCCTATTCTTGTCTGCTGTTTCTTACCAAGCTCCAGGGTCTGGAAATAAACCCTGTCGGTGAAAGGGGAGCTGCCCATCTCATTGCTGCACTGCACACGCACGCTGTAGTTGGTGGAATGCTTCAGGCCTTGCACGCCGTAGGCAAAGGGTGGCACTGGGGTGACTTCAGTGGAGACCTCCTGGCCATCTGGTGACTCAGCTACCTGTGCCAAGAGTGAAACAGAGATGACTGTTACCAGAAACAATATGACTAACATGTCCATATGGGTAAGAACCCATTTAATGGTCAGTTTAGGAATGTGTAAGAATAGATACAGTTATCAGTGATGCTTAAAATACTGAAAAGGGAGTTGTCAAACTAAAAATCATGAACACCACTTGGGCAGTACAAAAATCTTCCACCAGATGAAAATTTGGTTCCATATTTTAAAACATTTCCTTCCCTATGTTACAATTTCTACAGTTGATTATTATTCCTTTAAAGAAAACTAAATATGCTTGTCATTTTGAGTGGTAGCAGCTGGCTTCTGAGGCTTTTTAAATCTGGGCAATGAAAACTGGTAGAGCAACTTGCCTGTTGCCTACTGTCACCTTTTTCCAACCTCTTTTCTCCAGAAATTTGTATATTTTCAATTTTGTAGTGGATGAGAGACACGGGAGACATAGGTGGCTTGGTTCAACTGTTTCAAAATTAACTGAAAAGAAACTTCTTACCACTCCTGCATCCCTTCTTTTTCTTTTGTTTCCAATTCTGAGCTTTAAAGCAGCATGAATGTTCATTTAAATCTGATATCACTGTGTGCTTTTAATGCACAGACAGGTTCAGTGTTCCTACTTTTGTACTGACAATGGAAGAAATCACTGCATAGCTCCCAGGCTCAGACTTTCTCCTCAAGTGCATATGGAATAGCAAAGCTGAGAGTGAAAGCAAGAGGTACTGACAAAAGTGAAACAGTCATATGGACTTTATACATTTTATATGGCAGCCTTTCTCCCTTTCTCACTGCCCTTCCGCTCACTCTCACATACACTTTTGGCACACTGATTTATTTGGCTGGCAGAAAGGAAAAATCTTGAGTTTCCTGAATAGAAAAGCATGTTGTCATTATCAGTCTCATCCAAAGCAGGGAAAAAACAAGACAACTTTTGTGTAAAACCCTGTCTGCTGGATGATGTGTTTCTGCTCAACACTCCCAAGAGCTGGTGCTCCTGCATCTGCCCCTTTCACACCCTGGAACTTGGCCTGTGCTAACAGTCAGGAAACGCTGCCATTCCCTGCCCTGTTCCCAGAAGCAATCTGCTTGTCTGAACATGGTGCTCCTGGGGCACCCCCTGCAATGCCTGAGTGCCAGAAAAACACAGCTAAACTTCCAATCCCCCTTCTCTTTCTGGGAGACTCCCGGCAGAAGAGCAACCATGAGGAGCCAGGAACATGTGCATTTTCACATGGAAATGTAGGTCAATGCCTCACACAGAACCTCTCAATGTGGGAGTCAGAGGAAGCATGGTTTTCTGACAGTGCAGGGTCATTGCCAAGTTACCCTGCTCCCAGACTCAAATGCAGCAACTCTGTCCTCCCCAAATAGAACAGAAAAGGCTTAGAAAAGGGGTGAGAGACTGCTGAGTGAACAGAAACTGGGCTGCTCTGATTCAACCTCTTTTCCACATGCCCCATCCCCCACCCCTGCCGCTGCCAAAAGTGAGAGGGACAACTGAAACCCCAGAATGATTAGCATTGCAGCATGCAAGCCAGAGAGAATAGGCTGTTCCAGCTGGAGATAACTGGCATTGTAAAACAGAGGAAGAAAACCATTTTCAGCTGCAAACAAGAACAGAAGCAGCAACAAAACCCAGAGACCAGGGCCAGCTGCCTTCAGGAGTTCTTTCTGTCAGTTAAAACTAGATGATGATTTCTTTGACTTCTGAAATATAATAAACATCAGAGCATGAAATCTCTGTTTTCCCCACCCCCAAATAAAAAGAGGACTGCAAGTAAATTAGCTAGACTGCTTCCAGCATACCTTGAATTTGTAATCCTCTTCTGCATAGCTGGCAACACCCCATAGAAATTCCACTCCCGCTCACAATGCTGCTGTAATCAGGTAGGGAAAGCATAGGGGCCTGCCAAACAAATCCATGGGGAATGTGCCTAGCTGTGTTTGCACAGCCCGATTTGGGTATCACCATTTATTTTCTCACTTGGTTACCTGTTCTTTGATCTGATTCAACGGCTAAGTATGCAATGATAGAAACTAACTCTGCCTGAGGTCAGACACATACCATTGTTCTCAGGAACTTCAAGAAGCAGACCAATTTTTCAGATGTGGAGTACTCTGCACCTGGGAGAGCTACAGAATCAAGCTTGATTTTCTGGGAAGAACTGGTCTTTGACAATGGAAAACCAATCAAGATTTAGAGACAGGGCTTAAAATTGCTCTGAAACATGCAAATAGGCCTAAACTTGTATCAAAAAGCCCAATCTGTCTCCTACCTCCATCATTCCTACCTTTCCTGTACCACATCCTATACTTTGCAAGCTCCTCATCCCTTGGACTCATTGGTATGTCCAAACTCCTGCACTTCCTCTGGCATCCCATAGCACAGGCCTGATTTGGTGTGGGACTCACAGGCACCTGCACTGGAACAAGCTACCATGGCCCCCTGCTCCATGCAGGAAGGGTGAGCACCCTGCAGCCACATCTGCTCAAGGGCACTTCCCACAGAGTGCTGTGTGCTTCATATGTGCTGCAGCGTAATGACCTGCACGGAGTAGCTGCCACGAAGCAACTGATGTGATAACCTGCTGCCAAGGAGAATGTGGCCAGCCTTTAACATTTAACTTGAGCATGAAGTTCATGACCTGCTCTTTGGCACCTATATATGCCCCGAGTTGCCTCCTGTTAGGTTTTTAGGTTTTAAGGCTGTGAAGTAAGAATTGAAACACTGCTAATAAGATGGGAGAGCCAACGATGGCCCAGGAAATGTTGTGGCTCAGGAGAGTCCTGTTATTCATGCAGGGCAGGGCACAACCCAGAGAGGCCATACCTGAAGAGTGCAAGAATGGAGGGGTGCGCGGCCATCAAATCCTGGCGCCCAGACCACGCTGGCATTGCTGCTGGTGACTTGGCTTACAGTTACATTGAGAGGCGGGAGAGGCATGGCTAGGAAGGAAACAAAGAGACCTTTCAGTGTACACAGAACTGAGCAGGTATTCACATGGAAATGGAGGAGGCTTGAGGCTAAAAATTATGCAATGAAATCACTAACAGAAATGTGGTATAATATCACATCTTTAGAGAGCGTCCCTGACTGTTGTGAATGAAACTATTATTTTACCATTGAACAAGCTATTGTCAGACATTCTCTCATTGTCCAGCACACTTGCTGGATGCACACAGGCAGTGGTTGATCTCTTTGATAGCAATGTCAGTGTGTGATGTTCACACCTTTGCTACTCAGCCCTCTTCCCTGTCCCCTCCATTGCAGGGCATGACTCAGCCCTGCATGCAGCTGCCTGTGAACCCACATTGTGAACTAAATCAGGGCTTTAAAATCCCACCTCGGGTTCTCAGTCCAGCCTCTGACACCAGCTCTGCCAGAACCAGGTGGAGGGTGGTTTGCTGTAGTGACCTGAATACCCTGGAGCTGGATTTGCAGTAGACCGCTTTGTGCTGCCTCCAGGTGTCCATTGCAGACTCCCAATGAAACACCCTGGGACAGAGCCCGGACTGAAAACTGCCTCCTCAGGCTTGGGATGAATAAACTCTGTATTCCAGAGGGGAAATTCAAGCCAAAGGGAGTGCCTGCCACATGGCTGATATCACTCTACAAATTAAGGGCAGGGCCAGGAACAAAATCAGGATTTCAAGACTGGACGGTTAATCAGATGCTCGTGCTTCCTACCACCACAGCACAGCACCAAACTGCTTGGCTTCCTTTTAGGATCCTTGATGCTTCCCTTTGACTTCTCCTTTCCTCTCACTGTAATTTCACATAGTTAATTCCTATCCTTCCGCTCACCATCTCTTTTTCACCTCTGAGTTTTCATTCAGGCACCTCCTGACACTACTGACAAAATTAGCAGCTTCATGAATACTAACCTCTCCCCTGACCTTTTTCTCATTTTAAAAAATTCTATGCTGATGCTGTAATACTTTTCCTGCAGCACCTCAACCAATTGTACCCTCAGGAGTCCTCTTTCAAAAACCAATCCTCAGGATGAGGCTCTGCCTGCAGATCGAGTTTTCCACACCTCCTGAGTTGCATCCATCAGAAAGCAGCAATGGAAAAGTAATTGCAAGCCAGGATTTCTCCAGCTGCATCTTCTACCCTGCCAGAGCACCCTTGTATTTCATTGCACCAAGGACAACCACAATACTACTGCCTTCAGCATCTCCACAGGGCCATCTTGCAAGAGAAATGCAGAGCCCAAACGCCCAGGTCTCTGCAGAGGGCCTGGAGGAGAGGAATAGATGGTGACACAGATTAACCCTATAAAACCTTTGTTGTCTGGTTAACCAGTTACCAGGACCCAGGGCAGGGGCCTGCCACCTAGAAAAGAACAGGGTGTGTGGGTGGGAGGTGGGGCAGCAGACCAAGGGTGTGGGATGGAAGCTGGGCAATGAGTTCTTTGTGAGTTAATTTAAGACTTTCCTGCATCTTCCTTTCATTCTCTTTTGATGTCGGTGTTCAGGTTTGTAAGCTCTTAATGGGGAAAAAAATCTGCTTTTACTGCTTACTTGGGTACTGCTGAAACATTAGTCAAGGTTATCATCCATAACTCAAGGTTTTGCAGACACACTCGTTAACTTTTGGGTTTAGCAACATGTGATTTGCAACGCAGGATGGCAGGCCCGAAGGAGGTGCGTGCTGTGTCACCAGGGAGAGTAAATAATCCACTGCTAACACACCCCCTCCCTGTGTAAACGAGACAGTGGCTGAGGAGGGCAGGCTTGCTAGCACCTTCCCCTAACTCTGCAAGCTGTAGAAGGGCCAGATGCATTTCCCCACCATCTCTTGGGAAAAAACTGTGGGCGGCTGTTTCCTGTTGTGCTCTGAAACACGGGATACAACCCTAAAAGTGTTAGCTGCACATATAAAGGAGAGCAAAGCCTGTCAGAAAACAGGACCTTGAGTGTTAACATAATGAGAGTTAACTTCCTCTGTGCTTAGAGAGTGGCTGAACAATGGGGCTTTGTACATGGCTGGGGACTGTGGGCTACAATAACAGTAATTTTCTGCTTGGAGGACACCCAGCACATTGTGGGCACTACAGAGAATAGATAATGAACAACAGCAGCAGCAAATAGGAAGAAATGTTAACAGTTTGTCAACGTCCTAGCAAAAATATTTGCCTCTAAAAACACAGAAGAAACTAATTGTTTAATAAATGGTAGAAAGATTTAAGAGTCCCCATTAGCAGATGGGTTTGTGTAAGAGAGGAAGGCCCTGAACATGCATGTGCAGACAACTACTCCCAGGAGTAACTTCATTGAATTCTGCACGTTTATAGGATCAAGAACTAAATAAACATTATTTGAGCCTGCCCTATTTCTGCTGCGTAGGAGCTTTGCTTTAATTTTAACAGGGCTGTACTAGATCTTAGAAGTTTTTCTATTTAGAAAAGCCTCATCACTTAGGTAAATTTATAACTACTTTTTTAGACACATCTTTGAGGTATTACAGATGTAACTTTTATGACTACAGCACTGGACTTGCTGTTCAAAACCTGATTTTTTGTGTCTAGGACATGCCACATACTGGTGCAACGTTAGTTGAGTCACTTAAGCTTGCTCTTTCTCAGCTCTAGAACATGTGTGTGTGACACAAGTGTGCGATGGCAGTATGTCCCTCCTAAACAGGCTGTGTGGATTCATCAGCTGATGACTGACCCCTGAGGAGCACTTTTCAGCTAAACATAATTGCTGGGAAATGAGAGAATTCTGAGGTCTTTACTCCTTCATCTTATTAATGGTTAAAAAAATAATAATCTGTATTAACATTAAAAAATTGAAAAGACTGTTTATGATAAATGCTTTTTCAAGTTATGGCTTGGTGAGATTTTTTTAAAGTGTAATAGCTTTGTGAACTAAATTCTATCCCAGGATAAAAATAACCATAGAAGATATATTCCACAATAACTAACTCCCCTGTGTAGACAAGCCTTTAAGGCAACAACTCCAAATGGTTTTAAATTAAGTTATAAATCTTACTAGTCCAACATTCTGCATTCTTGGCATAGCAGTAACCACAATGTCCTGAACAAAAACACACTCCAAGAGCAGTAGATTACAGCTGGATTTTGATCTGTCCTTTAATGAACATTAGCTACTACAACTGTGAGTTCTGATACTGATACAGACATAAAGGATTGCTTGTATTTGTGTTGAGCAATAAGCTACCACTCGGAACAAATGATTTTTGTGCCATGCCTCTCCTGGAACTGATGATCGTGTAATTAGAAGTGCATTAAAGCATGACTAAAAATTCAAATGCAGCAGCATCTCAACATGAAGAGGAGGGGAAGAGCTGATTGCTCTGATTATCCCTGTTTCAGTCACCTGGAGGAACAGAGGAAATGTCACATCAGCCTGGAGACTTCCAAATGGCAACTGGTCAGGCACAGGCTAGGAGTTATTTGTTTTCAACGAGCTTTTAAAGAGCAAAGAATTAAAAAAATAAAATTCATAAACCCAGTGTGGATGACCAGACCTTACTGGCCACTGGTGATCACCTTCCTTGACTTTTTTCAGCATCTAATGTGATGCTAACAAAAGCAAGCAGAAGTAATGGCCTCTTTAGCTCTAACAAGACCCATCTATTCCCAAGAGGGAAAGATTTCCCTGCTGCAGATTTACATCAGCTTCATCTCTCACAAACAACTTAACTGCCCCAGCTCTCTCCTTTTCAAGGAAAAGCTGTCATTTGACATCACATTTCCACTCCTGAATCAGATGTGGATTATTCTCAACAGCCTGGGATACAGCCCTGCATAGGAAGTGGGAACTGCTGTTAGAACACAAAGCATTGTTTCGACTGCTGAGAGCTCCAGCTGGTGCCGGCAGCTTTGAGGCAACTCCTTGCATTAAGGAGCCCTACTTTCCCTCCCCAGAGAGCAAATCCGAGGCCCTTGCCCAGTCTCCTGCACCCAGTCTCTCACCTTTAATTTGAACAGTGGCAGTCCGAGATGAAGACAATCCCTTTACGTTGTGAGCTTCGCAGGAGAAAACTGTGCTTTGATTAATACCTGGAGATCAGCCAAGAAAAGGAAAGGAAACAGAAATAGCTATATAATCCAGCTTCAACCTTCAGCAGAATTTCAATTATTTGTGACATCCAGCTCAAGCTGCACAGGCGGTTGGAGGGGTGAGCTGGGTGCCAATCAAAGGCATGCAGATTCCAGTGTAACTAATGTGCTAAATAATACATTTTTAATGGAGAAACTGTGGCAACATAGAAAAGCTTTCATGGAAGTGTCAGAAAGCACTGAAAAAGAAGGACAAATCTGTCAGGGCAGCAGCTCACAGTGCTCAGGTAGTAGATGTCTGCTTCTCACATTCTGGTGAGCATCTTTGGAGCAAGGATTGTGCTGAACTGGGAGCTTACACAAACCCCAATGCTTTGGGCTTCAGCCTCCACCTGAGCAACATTCATCTTGTAACCGGGCTATAAGCCCAGGCAAACTTCCAATCAGATGCTGCCTATTGCTAGTCAGTGCCCACCTGTCCCTCACCTTGCATCAGACTTTTGAAGACACACAAAGGAAGTGGAAGTTAAATGCTACTGAACCTGCACTGAAACACTTTCCAGGGCTGACACAAGTAAAAATGTCTTCTGTGAGCATCCCTCCATCCCATGGCATCGTACTGACATCTGGCTGCTCCAAGATACATATAGATATTGCAAATTAATCAGAACTGAGATAGATTTGCAAGGCTGCCTGGAGAACTGTGTCCAGCAACTCTTGTCACTTGACTTGGCCCTCAGTTGCCTTAAAAGGCTCTAGCCGAGAAAAGTTAAAAAGATTGGCACACTGTGGGCATACAATTTAGGAAGGAAAAACATTTCAGAGCTGCACAGAGCAGCTTGCACAGTGTCTTTGACCTTTGATTCATCTCCCAAGCCTGAGACTAACAGCATTTGCAAAGAAGATGTAATGGAAGAGAGGAGGGAGTGCTATTCTCATCCCCGTGAACCAGAGGAAGATGCTGCCAGCAGGCTGAAGGCCAGGCAGCACAGCAGAGCAGCACCTGATGTGGTAGGCCTGTCCCAAGACAGAACCTAACACAGCCCTGCCCCGAGGAAAATAGAAAACACACCACAAACCAGGAACTGCGTGCTCCCTAGCACGATGCCAGCGCTGCTTTCCAAATACAACACTGCTGAACCTTCTAAATGCTTGCTTTCTATCCAAGTACTTTGTTACTGTTTTCTTCAGAGCATGCTACTTTCCTCAGCTAGCAATGCTTGTTTTCTTACCAACTGTCTTTTTTGACGTGCTTTGGTAATCCAACCACGTGGGTTGTGTCCTGCTACATGTTTTCAGTTGCAAAGACAAGATATGCCCAAGGGACACCCCAAAGAACACTGAAAGCAAATAAAGGTGCTGATGACACTTAATATATAAAATAGCAATTAATTTGGAGAATCACTAGGAGTAGATGTCCTTCTTCAGGCCTCCAAGCCACTGCCCCCCAACAACAGAAATTTTGTGAGGCACCATGGGATGAGTTCAGGGGAGGAAGAGTGACTTTTTTTTTTTATTGTTTTTTCCCTCTTAACTATCCATCCTTTCAGTTTCCATTTCAACAGGCAGATTATATCATAAGGGAGCAGTTTTAATTTCCAACTTAGAACAACATTGGTGGCTATGTAAGAGAGGGAGCAGATGATTAAAACCATTTCAAATCACAAATCATGTTTTGATTTGCATTTAAATAAGGTTCTAAGGGAAGCCTGAATAGGACTGGATAGCTCAAAGGATGGCCAAAGCCATACAAAAACTCACCCTGGGTGTAACTGTATTAACACTGATGAAGAGGCCCCAGGCATGGCTCTTAGTTGTAAAACCTTTTCTTTCTAAATAACTAGTTCAACTTTGGGTCAGGGCTGCTGAGAATAATAAAACAGCAGCAAACAGAAAACGTTACACAAGGCTGTTGGACAGTTAACTAGAATAAAGTTACTTTTAAGAGGTAACCACAAGAATATTTGCAGTCAGTTCCTGGTAGAGATAAATCACCCTTTTCTGAAAGTGGTCTGAAGAGAAGCCCTAACACCTACTGGCTCCTGAGTTTTTCTGCTGACCCTGCTGGGGAAAGCTCTGCTCTGGGGCAAACCTTGGTCTTGAAGGGTATCAACCAGCCCACTTCAGCACTAATACAATCACTCTTGAAGTGTCAAACAATTACATGAGGCAGTCAGATTTTAATGATAAGAGCATCCAGCAAGCCTGCAAGAACAGAGATGGGGGTGGGTCAGAGATGGGGGTGGGTAAGAGAGGGGAAAGCAGTGTATGACAGGGCTGTGCACAGAAGGAGGGGATGGCATCTGTTACATGCGAATGCTTGGAGAGTTCCAAGAGAAATGGCACCAACAGAGTCACTCAATATAACCATGAACACCCTCCACGAGGTGGAACAAGAGACACCCAGTGCATCATCTGTTCAGTAGCATCTTTAACAAGAGTGCCAGTCACACCCAAACTCTGTGTGCCTCAGGAGCCTGTGTGCCTCAGGCCAACAGAAAACACACTGAGCAACCACCAACCCTCGATATAATCTTTGTGTGTGACCATGACCACTCAACCCTTAATGCAGAATTAAACACCACTCCCACACTATGTGGCTACCAATGTACAAGGCATGATCAGAAGAGAGCTCTCCTCCTCTTCTGATGCTCAAAGTGATCCGCTGCAGTGGCAGCAGCCTTACCTGACACATTTAAGATGGAGGGGGAGACGTCTGGAAGCCCCACTCTAGAGTCTCCCATCCACCAGACAATCGTCACTGGTTCAGGGGGACCAACAGCAGCACAGGCCATATGAAATGGGGCATTAGGGGACACGGACACATCCTCAGGTTCCACAGTAAAGTAGGGCACACCTGGAAAAGCAACAGACAATTGACAATAACTGGAGCAACTGCCCCTTGTTTATTTCCACTAATACATCCATCTGTCCAGCTGCTATGCTGAATCCGACGCCCTCTAAGCCCCTCACAAAAACCAAGGGTCAGATATGCTGGATCATCTCAGGGCACGAGTGCCTAAGTACTACTACTACAAGTCAGAGGGAAAGAGTGCTTCCTTCCCACAATGCTTTTGAAAAACTACTTTCAATTCAAGACTCTCCTATGAAACAGCTTTTAGTGGTAGTAGTCTCTCAATTTTTCAGCTGGAGAGATTGGAGTTTAAAGAGGCAACAGTTAATAACTTTAGTGGTAGCAGACACCACTTTAAAAGACAGCTAATCCAGCTGCAGATACTTCTTGCCATGCATTAAAAACTGAAGCTTGAGAAAGTGTTGAACTACCAGCTTTAACAAACCCATGAATGAGGAAAGAACCCCCGCGGTGAGAGACTGGGAGCATTTACAATGTTCTCTCTGGAGCTTAATTGACTGGAGATGCCTTCCAGCACACTCTGACACCAAGACAACTGGGCTGCCTTGGAGTCAGGGGTAATTTGTTCCAGAGCTGTAGGCTATCCACGGACACAGCTCTCTGGGTAATTATCTGTTCCCCACCATGGAAAGACTCCTGGTTGGTACAACAGGTCTCACATTAGGCCCATGGGGAGCGAAATGCAGCTGCAATGCTACCCTACCTTAGGTCATCTCTAAGTGGCAATAGCTGAGTGTAATCCGACCCATCAAGAGATGTAGTTCCTCTTGCGGGCAACGTGAAAACTCTCGTGGTTTCATTGCTCCGAACCAGGAGCACAAATTTCACCAGCCATCAGCACCAGTGCTGACCATGCAGGACAGCCAAGTATGTACTTCTGGTGATTGGTGGAAGAGCTGAAGGCCCAGAGACACGTTCGGTCCCCTTCTATACAGAAATTTTTGTGTGTCAAGCACTGCTACTACCAACTGCACTTACCCCAAAGTCAGGTATTTTCAGCTGGAAAAAGCGTGTTCTGGAAGCTGCTGAGCTGCTGCCTCACAGAAACAGAGGAACTGACAACATTGTGCATCCACATGCTGAAATTACACAGTCTGTCCCTGGCCAAAGGCCCAAGGGCTTGCACTGGTGTGGCAGATGCTGAGCACCTCCACCAGCAGGCAATTAATACAGGTGCCTAAACAGGGATTTAGAAGCCTAACGCTTGACATTTCCTCCAAGCTACAGCCAAAAGTGCTTTCCTCAGTCTTTCACTGACTGTGCAGTCACTGTTTGGGTCTTTCAGGTGGCAGCTCCTTCGTGCCTTCCTTGCCACCTTCCTTCAGAGGAGTAAGTAAACGAACGGACTAAAACAGGTCTAAATCCAAGTCTCTTGAGGAATGACAGTGCCTATCTGTGCAAAGGCTGATGTTCAGGACAGGTATATCCGTTGTCATGGCATACTGCTTGTTTTTGCTGACGTATTTTACTTCATTTATTTATTCCATTCACACATAAACAATAAAAATGAGTAAGCTTTTGAGATAGCAGCTGTGACACCTCTGCCTGCTTTGCCCTCCTTCTCTGAGGAAGATTAGAAGGGAAAATAATCACCGTTTCTCTACCTGTGAGCAGGATCCCTGCCTCCTGTCCATTTGTCATGACACCCAAGGTAAACTTTCAGGAAGATCCTGCCCAGCTCGGCAGGTTTTCTCACTTTGGGAGCAGCTAAACAACAGAGCAGACAAGACCACAATTAAAAAGTTTCGTAGTTGAGGGAGTGACTCATCCAGCTGAGGAACTCGCCCTGCCTCCAATCCATAGTCCGTGTGTTACCTGGACAGCTCGTTGCCTGTGACACATTTAGCCTCCCAGTTCCTGGTACAAGAGGTGAGTGCCAGCACGTCCCTTTCACAGATGCCCCATGGAGGCACTGAGCAGCCAGGCAATCAGTGGCAAAACAAGGAAATGATCCCACCTACTCCCCCTTCCAAGCCAGCATTCGACCTATAAGGCTGATTTTTATGTACAGCTCAGTTTTGAGACAGTGCTAATTCAGGGGAATGTGTCCACACAGGTGTGGCTTGGTCTCTGACTGTAGCCACAATGGGGGCTAGCAGCCCCAGGAACAGCCACATAGTCAGAGGTGTAATTTCAAATGGAAAGTTCCGTAAGAAACGTAATCCGTTTTTTTAACACTCCACAGTACACCTCTGAGATCACCTCTCCAGGCATCAAACCCTATCATGTTCTCAGTAAGGCCAGAGACTGGTTTCTAAAGCAGGAAACCGGTTCAAAATAATTTTGTTCTTGTAAATTCTAAGAAGTGTTTAATAAGATCAAACATTTTTATTACAAAGACAGCTCAAATACCATTGCTAGAAAATATGGCAGATACAGATTACCTAAGCAGATCTCAAGGCAGATATTATACTGCATAGAAATCCAGTCAAGCTCACTTAAAGTTAGATCACCAATAGTCCACATTTGTTTGTGTGCCACACTGAAATGTGTCAGCACCTTCTGAAGGCTGCAAATCACCCGAGTAAAGGTCCTTTCTCAGTCAGAGGACAGTTGTTATCGATAGAGCAACCACTGCTACACAAAGCTGGCACGTCCCGGGAAGAAATACACAGAGATAACAGTGAAGGTGGGTCTGATAGGCTTTCAGATCCCCAGGTGTTTTCTTACGCTAACAGCTGACACGTTTTTTAAACTCCACCCTTTATCACTACTTGTTAATTTTTAATTTTATCCACCAAGTCCCTTTACGCATGACTACACGCCCAGTTCAAGTTTAAGTACCTTCTGCCATCCTTGCTTTTCTCATAAAGGCAACTGGTTGCATTTTTTTCACTTCTGCTGTAAGCTTTGGCCATCATTCTCAACACACTCCACCTTACCTAACTGCAGCTGGTTTTTTGTGACTTTGATACTTTTTGCCTGTGCAGTCCAGAAGGGCAGGATGTTTTCTTCAGACAGCTTAGCACACCAAGTTACCCAGCCACTCCTAATGCACCCACCATGCAAATGCAGCCACCTCTGGAGCAGGCCATGGTAATTGGATGGAAATAGAAACTCTGCACAAGAGAGTGTTTTAAGCTGTAAACAACGTTCTCCAGTTGAAACTACACCTGAAAATTTAGGTGGACAAAAGCCCGGGATTTATGGAAGGCAGAATGTGTTACCCTTCTTGTGAGAGCTGCTATGCATGTTTCCATGCTCTGTGAGTGAGCAAGATCTTTGCTGTAAAACACCCAGACCACACCACCTCCCAGGACACCCTCCCTGCTCCCCCCTGTTTAGGACTGTCAATTCACCTCTGGCCCAAAAGGTTACCAAATACATCCAAAAAATGACTTCTTGCTGCAAATGCACTGTTCTTGTCAATTTCTTCACCAAATATGAAGCCATCCTATGACTAGTAGCTTCTGAGGATCTAACAGAATCATGGCTCAAGGGAAATGAAGCTAGAGAAAGTAAGAAGCCACCAATCCACACTGCCTTGGGTGACTTTCGGACAGGCATGCAGAAGCTATTTTCATCAGACAGCCCCGGACAGAAAGTGCCTCATGGAGCAGTCCCAGCTATGAAGTGTTGATGTACAGCACTTCTCACAAAGCTCACTACTGGGTTAAAACTGTACCTTGCCCACAAAGTTTGGCTGATACACAGAAACAGGCTGTGACCCTGCTTTGAGAAGTGGGTTGGACCAGATGAGCCCCATGGATCCCTTTCAACCTGAACTATTAACCTGAATTACTTAGAGATGACCGCAACAATGGATTTAGGAGCTGGAAAGAAACGTGTTTGCATGAAAAGACTTGTTTCCTAACATGCCAAAATAAAACCAGAAGGCAGTGAACTGACAGCTCTGCTCTTTGAAGCAGTTCTCCTATTTCTTACTCCTGCTCTGTAGCGATCTCCCTGCAGTTAGCAGCAATGGTTCAGAGCCAAGAAGCCTGTCACTGGAGCAATCTGCTCTCACCACTTCAACCTAAAGCATATTGGTGGGTCAGCCCTGAAAGGAAACCAGCACTACTACTCCTCCTTACCTTCCACTATGAGCCACACTTGTTGTGATTCTTCCTTCTTCCCCCCGTTCTCAACCTGGCACCAGTACTTCCCAGAATCTGTCCGCTCGACGGATTTCAAGCTGAAAAAAGTCAAAAGCCATATCGATATTTTATGTGGATAAAGCATGTTTTTGCCCCAAAGGACCCTCCAGTGTTTGGCAAACCAGATGCATGGAAAACACCCACTGAGACACAGCCAGCCCTGGGGAGGAGATCAACAGCCAGCCAGCACAAAGCACATGGCAAAACAGCAGAGATGGGAGGCTCCTCTCTAAAGTGGGTGGAGAGAGTCGTCGCAGAGCAGACAGTCTTCCTCCAAAACATCCTCACAGAAAACCAGTCATCTGTGTCCTCTGAGGATAGGAAGGGGTCATCTCAATCCTGAATCGTGGCTCTAGCTAGCCTTCAAGAGCAACAGCTCGGCCTACA
Source organism: Dicrurus megarhynchus (assembly GCA_013399195.1). NCBI lineage: Eukaryota > Metazoa > Chordata > Aves > Passeriformes > Dicruridae > Dicrurus > Dicrurus megarhynchus. Next base: position 683,678 of record VXAD01002020.1, read on the forward strand.
ACATCTGAGCTAGCAGGAAACTCCACACTGCAAACCTCCAGTGAGCTCGACTGCTTTGCCTCAGGTGACAGGACTGGCAACAGCCTCGTGTGGGAACAGATGGGTCAGAAAAGGGCCCCCCTCGCCTCAACTGCGCTCAGTGCTAGTCTGATCCCAAGAGCGGCTCACTCTGCAAAACTCCTTGGGCCTCCCAGTTTGTGATTTCAAGGGGTTATCTGGTGCACGGTGAGCAAGGGCAGAATTTGGTCCCAAAGCAAGAAGGTCTCAGCTACCGAAGGCACCAGTGTGACTCTGAGAGGCTGTCAATGCACCAGTGCTGACTGCTCCCCGCGGGACGCGCAGCCATGCATCTGCTGCCATGCAGGGATCCTCCGCAGAGCTGATGCCCACCTTTCTAACGCTAGCAGTCCTCCTTGGAGAAGGGGAAGGACGTCTCAGGAAGGAAGACAGAAAAGGGAGAGTGTTTGCCGAAATGCACAAAATGGACCCACTACAGCCCGATTTTCAGAGCTGGACCTTCAAATGGCATCAGCTGTCCTGCCCATGTTCTGAAACACAGTGATCACAGCAGAGAGTCACACGTGGGTGGTAGAAATGATTTCTTTAGGAGAAGAAAGGAAAAAGGAGAAAAAGATTCAGATACATCCAGATTTAGCACCCTAACTTATCTCTGGTGCTGCAGAAAGTTCTCAGTGGAGTAAAACAAGAGACAAGAAAGGAGATTAGACTGAGATTGTGAAGGGCTGCATTAACTAGTGGAACTGAGGGGAAGTAAACAGTATAGTTTCAAGACAAACTGTTTCCACAACATAATGTTATGCAATAGTTTTACCGTGCACAGATTTTTTTCCTATTAAAATGTTTCTAACAGACAAGCTTTAACACAAAGACTTTTAGTTGGTGGAACTGGAGACTCTGTGCAATGTCAATCCAAGAAACCTAACAGGAGATGAAGCCAGAGCTCAGCGAAGAGTGATTCTCAGTCAGTCAACAGTTTTGAGCTCTCATGGTGTTGGTATGTTTGCCTGTACAAGATCTTTTAGTGCATAAAAAAAAGACAGAGCAGAACCTTGGGTCTTGTTTAACGCAGTACTTCCAGAAGTAGCTGACATCCCTATTCTGCTGGAATAAAGGCACAGAGATCTGCTTTGCACAAGAGTTTTGTGCCTCTGAATGGGGCAGGACTGACACCATGTAGTGTAAACGTATTAGGAATGAATTAGGATTCATTGCAAAATGAATCAGGGATGGTTCAGAGGACAAACACTCCGCCCCAAAGAAAGGAAGGGGATGTAGTCCTGGCAGTCTCATTTCAATCAACAATCCTCACCCTTCAGGCAGACTGACAGCTCAAAAGAGAGAGTAAGAGAACAGGATGAGTGCGAGAGAGAAAACCTATTTATACTGCTGCATGGCAGAACAAGATGAGCAAACAAAGCAAGAACATCCTTTCACCTTGAAGTCACGTCTCGAGCACCACAAGCATTAGCAAAGCACCTGTCCCCACAGTAGTCAGAAAACCAGTATGGTTCTAGTGGATAAAATCTCAGCGTTCAGTGGCTTCAGTTCTGCTCTCAGTTATGCCCTTGCCACACAGTGAACTGCAGACCACAGGACCCTGCCCCACTAAGGACACTGCAGTTGCAGAGATATAGCTGACAGCAGAAAACTGTGCCATAGTTTCCACGATATTCTTCCTTCTCTGCATCTGTTGTACCTGAGGAAGCCGATCCAGTGTTCTTCATCTACTGGAATGTACACCTGGTCTACGCTTTGCACCACTGCTCCGTCCTTGATCCACAACATCTCGGGATCTTCCATTCCCTCGAGGCTGCAATTTAGTTTCACGGGTTGACCCTGGGACACCTTTAATTTGATTGGAGGTCCTGTAAATTTCATACCTAAAAAAAAAATACTACTCCGCCCCACCCCCAGAAGAAGGGGGGTTGGAGTACAGCAAATTACTCTAGGTTGGTGGTCTGGAATTACATACCCTACCAGCACACGCTGCAGAGGAGTGTGTTAGTCTCAGCACTGCTCTACTATGTCTGCTAAGCAACAGGCAAATGCAAGCACTGAAAGCACAATTGTTGGAGAAAAGTGGTGGTTCAGTGTGCACATGGGGATTTGTTCAACTCGTGTAACAGCAGGGTGATGTTCTGCAGAGCAGCGCCCAAGCAGAGACGCACAGAAATGCCGGGAGCTTCGCCGTGTCAGTGATCCAGCAGTGCTAACTGCATCTGTTCAACACGCTACCACACCCCCCTCTTTTCCCCAGGCCTGAATTTAAGCTATGGTGTTCTTGTGCTGCTAAGAAATCATCATGCTTGCTCCATTGTACGCATTTGTAAAGAGCTTGGATATGAGAAAGAATCAATTATGTCTTGTTACTCAGCATACACTGTTCTCCTGCATTACAGAAAGCTTCTCTACAATTTGCAAAACCCATGAAAGCAAAGCCTATTCCACAGCATGCCTCACTGAGGAGCAGAACTGTTTAGAGAACAGATATTTCTGTCGCGTGACGTGGGTGTGTGCTAAATGAGCTGCCTGGAGGACCCTTCGGTCCAGCCAAAGGACCACACTGTACCCAGAGCTACACCACTGCGACCCCAGAGCAGCAGGGCCAGAGCTGGTGAAGCTGCTCAGGTTTATATTGACACAGAAGCGATCAGAATTTGGCCCAGAGCACTGTTACATGTGTGGGTGGATGGGGAGTGTTTCCCTCAAGCAGAAGCAAATGTATGGAATTTGTTACCATGAGAAGACACGGAAGCCAACTATCTAAGTGCATTTAAGAAAGACAGGCATATAAAGGAGGAACCAGAAGATCAAAGGAGACCGTGGGAAAGCAGGAAGGTAGAAAATAAATGTAAAGTTAGTTTTGTTAGGGAGAGTGGCTATTCCCTATGCAGTGGCACAGGACTGACAGACCAGAACAGGTCTAGCCTAGTCCAGTATTATGCCCTGGCAGTGGACTCCACATCCTTCAGAAAAAAATTACTCCATCACTCTTGCCTGGCCATGTATCGCAGTACATTACAACTTCACCCAGTTCACTGGTTGGTCAGCTTCTCACAGGATGCCTTGCTAGCCCACAGAACCAGTCAGAAAGCGCTGCTAAGTGAACAGCCCTGTTGCTCTCAAACTCTGTTACAGCCTTACCAGTGATCCAACACAGACTTCGGAAGTGCCACTTCCCTTCTTGCCGAAATGCCACCCTCCCACAGCCATGAGGGCACCACCTCATGGGGCAGAAGAGCAGCAGAGGAACTCACAGCGTGGTTGTAACAGCTGGGAGAAGGGGAACCAGCACTGTGTGACAAGCCAGCGCTCTGCCACCAGCAGCCTGTACCCAGATGAGTACCAGTGGTCTAGGAGCAAACCCAGAATACAGGCAGAAGGTCTTTATTCCTTTCCTTAATGAGACTCCCCAGCTGGTTACCCCACACTCAGTTTTTTGCCTTTCTATCTGCTGTTATTCATTTAGCAAATTCACAGAGAGCACTGGAAAACGGACAAGCTGATCATTTGAGTTTAGTTGCTACAGCTCGTTTGCTGGGCTAAGGATTTAATCACCTTGGGTGAGGATGATCTAACCTTGCATTACTTAACTCAGACATAACACAAACAACATGTCCCAGTGCATGCCAGAAAGCATCCTCCCTTTCACCACTCACAATACTGGAATATAACATGAAAGCTTCATAGCAGCTCTCTCTGTGTTACAGAAAACTGATGTAGTCAGGCTGCTGAACACACAAACTGACAGACATTTTCATTACAGGTGCCTTCATGGAAAATCAAACTACTCAGCATCCTTCAGACTGCCCTGCTGAAAGAGTTAGCCACAAATTAAACAAAGAAATATTGTTAGAGAGCCTTTATGGTTTTTAGTTTGCATAGAAATCAATGATGTAGGAAATTAACATACAGTACAAGTGTTCAGTCAGAGTTGTACATATTGTCCAAGTATAATCCCTCCATCAATATCAACCAAAATGAAGAATTACAGATCAGGTATCTTTAATAACTTCACAGGTCAAAAATGCAGTTTTGGCTGCAGCGTCTCTTCCTGCAGGTATCAGGAAAAATCACATAGGAGGCAAATAGGGATTTTAATTTCCACCTATTCCTCATTTTACTCTCCCACTCACTACTTCTCATCTGACAACATTCTTGACTGTGCAAGAAATAATTTCAGATAGGTTCTGCCAAGCCTACCTGTAAGATCTGCAGATTGTGAAATGTATAGATAGGAAATAAAACTGCATTAAATTTCTTATCAAGCAGTTGTCTCAAATGACAGCACGTGTGAAGTGAACACACTAGCTGTCAAAATACATGACACATCTGTTTGTTTGTTTTTTTAACTTGCTACCTCTGAATATTTTAATTCCTAGGAACAGAATATGCCGCTTGTGATGTTGGTAGTGGAGAGAGAGGAAGACGTCTGCTCGTGCATGCCGGGGTAAAGGCTTTTTGCTCCTCAGATTCCTTAGGACACTGATCTACGATCCAGCCTGTGCCACAGCCTCCCCAGCTCCGTCTCACTGCACGCACATCGCTCCACATACAGCGTGGAGCCCAAACTCCCGCTGAAGTCGGGAGGAGGTCGGCCGGGGCGCCGAGACGCTCCAGCACGCTGGCTTTCCCTGCCGACTGGGGGGGTGAAACTTCGGAAAATGAGTTCACGAGGGAAAAAAACAACAAAAGCCACTCAGGAATGCGTTAGCGCCCGGCTTTCCTCGGCGACGGCCCGCGCTAGGCACATACCAGAGCAATGCCTCCGCAAACACCGGGGAGGATTACTCGCTACTCTACTCGCAGGCGGGCGAGGCTCTCACAGCCCGGGCTCCCCGCCGGCACCGCGGGCTCCCGAGCGCCACGTCGCTGGCTCCACAAACGCGGCGGAG
>VXAD01002020.1:688900-715112 GCA_013399195.1 Dicrurus megarhynchus
GGTCGGTGGGGTCGGGTCGGGTCGGGTCCGCTCCGGTCCGGTCGCCGCCGCCGGGCGATCTCCCCCTGTCGGCTCGGCCGCCGCGGCGCCACTCTGCGGGTCCGTCAGTCCGTCCGTCCGTCCCTGCCCAGCCGCCACAGCCTCCTTCAGGAAATGGCGCTTTCGGGCGGTCACCGCGCGCTGTGCTCCCCCTCTGACATCACGCTCATGAATATGCATGAGCCGGGCGCCCACCGNGGCGGGGCGGCAGCGGCAGCGGCCGAGGAGGTGTGTGGAGGCGGCGCCCCTCGAGGGCTGCTCCGCCGGGCGGCCTGGTTTCCAGAGCGCCGGGAGCGGGTGACCCACATCCGCGGGAGCTGCCGGGGCACCGGTTATCCCCCTACCTGCATGTGGCCCCTCTAGAGCCCTGGCCAACCATCCAGCCCCCCAGGGCAGGAGGACTTGGGGCCACCACCGGGACTCAGCCCCCCCCCAAGCCGAGGCTCTGCCAGGATGAGCAGAGCCCCGCCTCACGTACACAGCACCCCCGGCCCCATCTCCCTCGGCCGGCCCTCTCGAGCTCCTTCCTTCGGCCACACTCTCCTCACCGTTCAGCCCCTGGCTCCGGGGATGCCGGTCACGCCATCCTGGCGTGAGCTGTAGAGCTGTGGAGGAGCACCGCCAAGGTGAGGAGATTCGCCCGTGCCCCTCAAGCAGGATCGGCTCGGCCTTGACCACTTTTCCGCTAGCGGAAAAGTAGGGAGAGAACTTAGAAGGGAGATCTCTGCTGCCACAGGGTTACTAGCACGGCGTCGAAAAAGTCACTTACAAACAGTTTTTTTAAAAATCTGGCGCTGCCTTTTCGTAGGAGTTACGGTGAGAATCTGGGCTGAAAGGCGCCATAAGGAGCAATATCGTTACAACACGATGCAGCTCTTAGCTCTGCCACAGCCATCAGCGTGCAGCACTTGCCCAGCAGCTCCTGCAACACTCCGGAAACCTGGCTAAACGGAGGAGTGCAGGGAAACTGCATTATCCTCCGGAAGGGGATGGAGAAACTGAGGCACAACAAGCTCATATAATTCCATTGCAAACTCTAATCTTCACTCCCCCCCAAGTCATTTGCATTTCTGATACGAATTCCTGGGGGACTGGAGCAATGCCAAGAAGATTTCATTACTGGAATGGAAATATCACTCCCTCCCCAGTGCCTCCTGCTGCAATGAGGTAGCTGGGAGGAGACACTGACAAAGCCATCCATTCGAGTGCTTGTAGGAAGTCTAGTTGCACTTGGGGACAGTAAATCTCTGGGATCACTACACCTCTTGGGCTGAGAGGTTCTGTGCTGGTGCTTGCTATAAGCTTCATGCACACTCGCTGTTGCTGTTATGTCTCCCCCATGTATCTACCCAGCTACATGGTGTGTTTCTGCACTTATGGCAATAGCACCCTCCAGATGGTAACTAGTTTTGCAGATTTTGGTTGTCTCATGAGAAAAAAATAATGGCCATTAGAATAATGACAAGTTTTTATGGTGTTTTCCTTCTAAGGATTTCTTCTGCCCTACGATTACAGAGGCTTACACTACACTGGTCCCATGGGCTCAGGAAGCGCTCCAGTTGTTGTAGCACGGCACAGGCCAGATTCTGGGTTGTTGTAAGAGAGAAAAGCTTTGCTGGAAGCAGTAGACCAAGGGGAATTTTCCCCATCAGGGGATCTGACTTCAGCTCTTCTTAGAAGGCCTTTGTGTTAACAGTGATAGGCAGGAAGAGCCATATGAAAACTGGACTGAAATCCTGCACACACTGCCAGTTGGAGTGCAAACTGCAGTGGGAAAACTTACAGAGGAGTGCAATATTACCATGCAAAAATCAAAGGAACTGGTGAATCTTAAATGTTTTTAGGACCTGAAGACAAATAATCTCTCTTGGCCTCTTGTGGCACTGAATCAAGCACCATGGCTTTATTCTTCAAGCTGTAACATCAGTGACAATCCTCACTGTTCACACACACAGGACACAGCTGTTGGCTCTCTGGACTACATTCTTTCCTTACTTCTGCTGCAATACCGTGTTGCCACATCTCACCAGACAGGCTGGGAAGTGTAGGTATATTCCAGAAAATGCCTGAAGGGCTATACAATAATCCAGAGGTGAATGCCCAGTGCTGGGAGACTTCTCAAGATGAAGGAAAAGAGAAGAAAGGACAAAAGGGAGGGAGGGGAAAGAGAGAAGGCAGAAGGAAGAGAAATATTTGCTGGACTTCCTCACCTTCCTCTACTGTTCAGCCTCTTCTAACTACTGAGACCCAACAGGACATCTGGGACAGGTTAACCCAGTGAAAAAGCACCCCAAACCCCCCATCTCCACATGAGAAGCCATAGCTCTAAAAGTTCAACAAAAACTGCTGGCACATGCCACTGTTCCATTGTCAAAGTAGTCACTCTGCAATTGGATACAAAATCCCTGTTTAGTACAAGGTGTTTTCCATAGAGCTGCCTGGTTTGCACTGGGATTCAAGAACTTGTCCACTCCATCCTCTGAGCTGGGATTTGAAAAGCAGCATTAACCCCTCTGTTGCTAGGGGGCAGATCCCTCATCCTGCATCAGCAAGCCGTGGCAATGGCAAGAGCAAGGATGAAGTGGCATTCAAGGGGTTGCAGGAGTACAGGAGTAGCTCTGCTCTACAGTGTAGGAGACCCAGGATAGCTATTCAGGTGCTTCCTGAGTGGGAGATCTGCGGAAGCCAGCATATTTAGTCCCAGACTAGAACAAGAGCTGCTCCCAGCTTTTTGGTCACCACCAGAGGCTACAGCAAGTGACAGGAGGAAGCTCCATGTGTGTGAGGGCTTCTGCAGCTTAGGGATGGCTTCTCAAATTAATGCCCCAAAGTTGGGCCAGAACACAGTGACTGAGGAAGCACAAACCCTGAGGACTTTCCAAACCTTGCTAAGGACACAGCTTGAGAGCTACTGGATAATACAGTGGCTTTTCAGGTCACCGAAAAAGATTAAACTGAGAATAAACTGTCTCCATTCTCTGCCCAACCCATCATAATGGATTGTTCATGTCAGATAATAATAGTGTTTAACGTTGCCACTTCTGAGGACCCAAATATAACTCTCCGTCTTGGCATACATGTGGGACAAAACTGGTCATCCCAAGACCTTGGGTACGGTATTTAAAGTCACGTGTGGCTGCAGCAGCAACAGCAGCTCACAAGAAGGCTGAAACTCATCCTGCCTGTGTCTGGGCTAAGCTTACCATAACTGAGTTATGCTGCTCATTTGGGAATTATCTTAGCTACAGCTGAACTCTGTTCTCTTTTAATTTATATTATTCTACCATCTCTTCCCTTCTCCTTTCTCGTCTTCCTCTTTGCCACCTTCTTCAGTAAGCAACTGTGTTGAAATATTCCAGCCTCTCTGTTTCAGCCTCCTCCAGCTCTTACATCTTTCATATGTGCTGGTTTTAACTTCCTGTGAGAATAAAGAGAAGGACAGGGAACGCTATTAAAGACTTGCATCTACTTTGTCTTCAGAATACAAGGATATCAGGTACGAATTAGCTTTCAGGCCTGATCCTGTCCTAGTTCCCAAATTCTCCCAGCTCTGCCCAGGTGTGGCAGGTAGCATGGTGTAGATGGGAGACTAGGATTGGGTCACTGTATGGTAGATCTAAATTTGGATTTTTTTGTAAGTTTCAAGGTTATCCAGTTTGGCCCCAGCCCAATCATAATCATTACCCAAGCCCAAACATTGTTCCTCCACGTGTCTGGGATGGTTATTTTTTTGGAGGTGATAAACTAACACATCATATGTGTTATCTGTCTTTTATGATAAATGCCAAGCTGTCAGAATGAAAATGTCACATAAATCACACATGAAGTATTTACATTAAAAAAAGATCAACTCATAAGAATTTTAAAAACCTTTCTGATGGTGCCATCATTTGCAGCAGGTTAGCCAGGTATTGCCAATGTTTCCATTTCTGGAGTTGGAATAAACACAGCACATCAAAACAGAATCATCAAACAAAACCGAAATGTATTTAACATGGTGCAACAGTCAATGCCATAAGAAAACACCATATAAGTATACAGAGTTACATATCATCTACACATATTAATATGACTTTACAAATTTCATATTACATGTTGATACACACAAAATGGACTTAGGAGGAAGCACTTGTTGCCAGCCCCTCTGGGGGCTCAGTTTCTTACCTGCTTGTAAGGTAGGGTGAGACAACACTTTGTTTTTGAAAGTGACCGTATGTATTGCGATCGTATTGCATTCTCCCGTGAGTCAGAGTGGATCATAATCTCCACCAGCCATGTGACAAAATGGTATGGAGCTTGCTCAGCATACAACCATCCCTCGTGGGACAGAGGTTTGGCAGGTGCAAGGTCCCTGGTGGGTCCTCAGTGTGGCCACAAGCTTCTTGGACCAGCCCCTGGCTCTCGGAGGGGGCCAGGCCAGGGGGGAGAGCCCCCAGCCCAGAGTGCAGTGGCATGCTCTGTAAGGACCAGACACCTTCTGGATTTGGAGAGGCTGGGATTAATTCTGGAAGATGCTACACCTGCACCAGGGGAAGCCTTGCAGGGAGAGCCTGGAGCCCCAGCAGGAGTGGCCAGTGGGGCTGGCTCCCAGCTGTGCTCCCTGCCTGGGGCTGGGGTGGCACCACATCTCGCCTGGGAAGGTGGAGTGGGCTACAGACCAAAAGCCCTCCCCAGGGCACACAGAAAGCTGAAAGATAATGTAAAGCAGTCCTACAACTGCTGTAATAGACACTGTGGGTGGAAGAGCTTCCTAACAGCTCCAGACTCTCTGTGGGAGGGTTAATACCATATTTACCTTTCCCTCTCCAGCCCCTCTCCCCTTGTCAAGCCTGCGCTGCTGTGCTCAAGTTGAAGGAATGAAACAACCACAAACCAGGGCTACCATCCTAAAAATAGTGGCATTAACAGGGCACTAAGCTACATTATGGCTCTCAACGATTGCTATCGGGGTGGAGCTGGACAAGGATAACTACAGCTGGAAACGCAGCAGTGTCTCTGCTGCAGACCAGGCAGGGCAAGGTGAGAAAGGGCATTTTGCTCTATCGGTGTACGTCACTGCTCCTGAAAGAAAGTCCTCAGCATTTCTCACGGGCCTCATTTGTGGCTGTGTGAGCAGTCAGTGACATTTGTGCCGTGAATACCTTACTTTTGCCCAGTGGAAGATAATTACACCCTGAAAGATATCACTGGCAAAACCCCAGAAAAACTGGAAAGCAGAAGTGAGAGAACTGAAAAAAAGGGAAGATGAGGGTAAAGTGAGAGAAGAACATGAACAAAGGGGAGAAGGAATGACAGAAGAAGAGGAAAAAAAGACTGGGGAAAATAAAAAAAAAGCACCTCGTTTTGGGTTTGCAGGAGGTGACTCAGCGCCTGCAGATCTGAATTCTCCTTCTGACTTGACTCTGGCTGGCTGTGTGCCTTGTGCCTTGCTCTATCTGAGCTTCTTACCTTGCAAAGCATCCAGGAGGGCAAATGTACTGGCAAAGCACAAGCATTTAAAATCCTCCAGCAGCCACAACAGTCAAATGCTGTGACTGAAATGTAAAAAAAAGAATGAGCGAGGGATGAGAGGAGAGGCAGAGAATCAAGGAGCAGAGAAGGGGTGAAGAGTGAAAGAGTGAGAGGAATGGGGAATGAAAGACTAGGGAGACCAGGTGGAGGGGGAGAAAATCTTGGAAACGAGGTTAGGTGTTGGTCAGAGTCTCTATGTCCTCTTGCAATGGCAGGGGGAAGAGCTGAAACTCGTCCTGCTGACCTGCTGTAGAGACTGATGCTTGCAGGCTCCCCACTGGTGTCACCTCTGCAATCCCTGTCCCAAAGCAGAGGAGCCAAGCAACCACGGAGGCCTGTCACAGCGAGGTTTCTAGACAGGAGGAACGCCTGACGTAGAAATGCCGCCTGTCCTGCCCCTCTGGCCTGTGCACGATCAGGACAGGGAAGAATCGGGCATCGTGGTAGGTTGGGGGGTTCTCGTTGACAGCCAGCTGGCTGGAGTAGGAGCAGCACTGCTCATCCTGGCAGCCCCGGTCTGCAATGCTGCTGCTGCGGCTCCTCCAGAGGCCTGTCCTGTGGGAGCCGTGGATGCGGCAGAGGGAGAAGCGGCTGGTGTTGAGGGAGAGGCGGGAGTTGCCGCTGCAGCTGTGGAAAGCGTGGCGTGAGAAGATGGAGGAGGTGCTGGAGGCACGGTTGCAGCGTTCACAGCCGTGGGCCGTTTCGCCGTACCGACACACCGTGTAGCTGTTGTAGGCCAGGGAGTTGGCCAGGTCCATGAGCATGGCCTCCGAGTAGCTGGGGATCAGCTGCCGGTTGGTGCAGATGTGCCACTCCAGCTCGGTGCTGTCCTGCGTGGTGTCCCGGGGCATGCGGTACCGGTACAAGGGCTCCTCCGCCGTCGTGGGCGCTGTGTACTCCAGGCCCAGCAGCTTCTCCACGTGGTAATGGACATAAGCAGTCCGATACTCTATGAGTACCCTGAGCGGCCACGAGATCATCAGAATAGCTGCCACCCAGAAAGCATAATGGGACACGTACCACGGGAGGTGATCTGGGTCTCCGTAGGCCATCATAAGCTCTTTAAAATCCACATTTTTGAGCTGCATGCCTTCCCTCACCTCCATGTAGTCATCTAGCCCCTCGATCTCTGTGAAGAAGTGAGCTCTCTGAGTCAGGTAAGAGTTCTCGGACTCAATGTTGGCAAAGCTGAAGCACTTGGTGAACCTCAGCTTGGTGGCCGTATAGCTCTCTAAGCCCAGGAGCTCCTTGGAGATGTCCTTGTATCCGCAGTGAGAATAGTCAAACTCAGCTTCAGCCACGTGTGTGTTGACCCTCTCATGGTAGACCTGTGTGGTGGTGTAGGCATCACCGTTGCGGTACCGGGTCACCTGCCGGGTTCGCCGTACGAAGTGGTAGCTGATGGCCTTCCACCAGATGCATGGAGTGGCTTGCTGCATGCGGTTGATGCACTCGTACACACTGTCCACGTCTGCCTTGTACTGCAGCTCCCTCTTGACATGGCAGTGCCAGCACTCCACCAGGTACACCACATACAGCATGGAGAGGAAGGCCAGTGGGATATAAACATAGCCGTCCGAGCACGGGCTGTCATGGTAGATCATAGACTTCCCCTTGAAGGAGCTATCGAAGCTGAGCTTGGTGACTCTGGCCAGCTGACACCAGGCCACTGCACCCAGGCAGCCATACATGAGAATGGAGAGGAGGAGGCATTTCCAGTGGGACTCTCGGCACATGCAAGCACTCAGGGACTGTTTCACGGGGCGTTGCTTCAATCGCACCGCCGTGCAAGGGGAGAGAAAGACAAAGAGAGAGCGAGGAACCCATCAGTCACGCTGCTTTGCACAACACACACAGTGGCTGCTGCCTTCACGGCTGTGTCTGGCTTTTCTCTCGACTGCCTGAGGACTGGGACACCACCCTACTTAATATAAATGTCAATATAAACAGAAACACCCTGCCAGGGACTGAAGGCTCTGGACAAAGCTCTTTCCTTGCTTCCTTCTGGCTCTGGGGAGGGAAGTTGTTCGTGCAGCAGTGACTCACTGTGCCCGCACCCCGGTCAGATGGACACCTCTGCAGGGGCAAGATAGGGCCCCATCTCCTTCTCCCTGCCTGCAGCAGCATCATTTACACACCCTGCCATCTTCAGAGGTTGAGAGCGCTTCAGAGCAGGTGAACAGCCAAAAGTGTGGGGCTGTGGAATTGCCCCTTTGCTTTGAGAGTGCCCCGCGCTTAAGTTCCCACATGTTCCTGCTGGGGAGGCTCGGGAGCAGTCTGTCGCAGAGCTGCGGCTCCACAGGTTGTGCCAGCATAGGAGGACCAGCACTTCACGCTGCTAAAGCTGCTGCCTGACTCAGAGCTGACTCACATCCAACCCTGAAACCTACCAAATGATCGACACCATTTTCTTGGAGATGAGCCATCGGGAAAATGACTAGATTCAAGCACATTTAGTTGAAAAAATTGTCAAGATTACAGCACGATGCAGCATTGCTTCAGGCTGGTTAGACTAGCTCTGACCTAAAATACTTGAAAGCTTCAGTGTTGAAGCTAAGGGTGTATGCGTGAATATTTAAAACAGCATACCCCTCTCTTTCAAGTCCCAGAAGTCGGGTTGGGAGCAGAGCTGGGTTCACACTCCTGCACTCCCACTTGGTCCCCTGAGAGGGCACGATTGCAGTCCTTACCCCAGCCCTGGTGCAGTGAATCAGCTGCACTGTCATGCGATATTCAGCTACAAAGAAAACTGCCAAATGGAGCCAAGCAGCTAGTGGAAACAGAGCTGTGTCCCTGCAAAGAGCAGCAGCAGCAGGAGTTACACCACTGGCTGGCAGCTGTCTGTCTGTAGAGAGTGCATGGAGAGACCCCCAGTGCCCTAGCAGGTAATGAGGAGGGCTGTTTGCATCCCTTCTGTTACTGCCATCCTCTGCCTCTCTCCTAACTGAGGAAATGACAGTGAGAAAGCACATACACACTGATACTCATGCATCATCATGCTCTCTGCCAAGCCTGTTTCACGCAAAAATAGAAGCACACTGTTACTCCTTCTCCCAAGGGGCCACCTCTAATGCATCAAACTGCTCCGTAGATGCCAACAGATGCTAGGTTCAGGAAATGTCTTCTCTTTCTTTCTCCACAGATAAATTTCTCCCCCAGTAAAGCTTATCTTGGACCTACAGCAGTTAGGATTCAGTAAGCGATCTTGAACCAGCAAGGAACTTAAGGAGCAGCACCTTATAACTCAGGAAATAATAGCATGGCACCACTGGAAAGAGGAGTTTGCTGCCTTCTCAGTGAGATGGAAGCATTGGCATCTAACTTTGCAGGGCTGTAGGATCAGATGTAATACTGCTTTGCTTTTTCTTTCTGAGACAGGAACCACTTCTAAGTAACCATAGAGGGTTTTACAACTTGCTGTGAACACTGCAAAACTAGATTTCATGGGGTTTGGTTTTGATTTCATAGCTTTTAATCTGACACTGTGTAAGTGCAGAGTAATTGTATTGATTTTAGGAAGCTACACCAGTATACACTTGCAGGGATGTAGGGCAGAACCTGGCCCCTGATTCTTCCTGATGCATCCAGAAGGAATCTGTAAAGAATTTATATTCTTATCCCAAAACTTCGGTATAAGTGCACATGTCAGAATAAAGTATAATTATTTTGGGCTGTATTCTGGCTCCTGTATTCTCTTTACAGCAGCTAAAAGAGATGTAGAGAAGCTAAGTGGGTTATAAAGTACAGGGTACATAACTTCTGTAGGTAGGGCAGTGAAAAAATCTCAGTATTGGTAAGAATAAGGCTGTTTTTCTTAGCCTTTTGCAGGAAACTTAGAGGAAAGCCACAAGGTGGCTTCAGGCAGTCCCTAAATCAGCTAAAAAACAACTAGAGAAGTTTTGGGAGTGAATCCCCTATGTGCAGTCTATGTGCAGTCATGGAGAGTTTAATCTCTTGAAACTCTTGTCAAATGCCCACTGCTCAGTCTCAGTGTGGTTACTGCACCAATGTAGGCTTCTGCCCCAGCAGTACACTGGACCTCAGGTCAGAGCCCCAGGCTCTCCTGACTCATGGGAAATCCGCTGGAAATTACTGACTTTTATTTTTTGTCTCTTCTTGACATGAAACTGGTTTTTAACTTCTATAGTAATGCAAAAATATAAATTGTGATGAAGAATTGCAAAGCTCTATCCTTTTTTTTTTTTTCTCTGAAGGTTTTCTGAGGTGAAGAAAACTCTAAACATTAACATCTCTCTACTCCTGAGACTGTTCAGAAGGACCAGCAGGACGATATCCTAACACACGGATTTGTGTTCACATTCAGGCTTCCGCAGGTACCTCTCATTTAAAATCGCTTATGGTTCACACAATGAAGAGTGCCAGTGGACCCACCAAAAATGCCCAGCAGTCAGTTTTAATGCAAGGTGAGTGCTTAGGTCATGCATGCAGCTCCAGAAACCCCATTTTTTTCAATGGCTTGTTGAAGTGCTGTCAGCCTGGCCCTGGGCACAGCCAGGCAACAAGGCTGTCCCATGCCAATTAGGGCACTTTTTGCCAAAGGCACTGCAATCCCACCTTCCCTTTATCTCACTTGCCTTGACTAACAACCTCTCTGTGGTCCAACCTACAACACACAGGCTGGCTTCTGCCCAAGGGGTGGTTCAACCAGCCCTGCTGGTTAGGGCTGTCAGAGGCCATATAAGAGTGGGCAAATGCCTCCTAACGTGCTTATCCCTGTGAAATGCCATCTCCCCTTTGGGGGATGAGATAGCTCTGGTTCCACCAGTCCTAGAGCAGCACTCAGCTGGGTTGGCAGTAGCTCAGATGTTTGCAGGTCCAAGATGACATTTCTGTATGCATCCTCTGGAGGCACTTCAAAAATGATCTTCAACCCACTGCACTGAAAGGGCTGGATCAGCCCAAGACAGATTTTCTCCACTATTCTCACTGCAGCCTGCAAAAAAGGCAGCTTCTCTCCTCTTTGCATTAGTGAAGATATGCAGCCATGGAGCCCACTGCCACATCTGATTCACACACTACCAGTCCAGCAGGGCCTTCATGTTCAAAACCCTTTGGTAAAATACACAAGTTTTTTCACCTGGCTTTTCTGACTCACTGTGTCATTCCTGCTGTTGTTCCTAA
Organism: Dicrurus megarhynchus; assembly: GCA_013399195.1. Lineage (NCBI taxonomy): Eukaryota > Metazoa > Chordata > Aves > Passeriformes > Dicruridae > Dicrurus > Dicrurus megarhynchus. Next base: position 699,593 of record VXAD01002020.1, read on the forward strand.
GCAGTCTCTGCAGGTCTTCAGTTACAAAAGCATCTCTCACCCAGGGTCTACCCCCACAGCTGTCCGGCCTATTTCAAGTTCTGACCATGTTCATCTGGCCTGTAACCCCCTATTTCTCCTTCCCTTTGCTGAACTAATTATCTAACACAATTATACTATTAGAAACACTGTAAGAAAGACATGAAATAGAACATAACTACAATAAAGGTATCAGACATTAAAAAATCTAATAAGGAAGTATATCTTTTCATCTCTCTCTGCATAACAAATTCATTAATATGTTAAACCAGTGGCTCCCAGACTTTATTAATTAACATACCACCTTCTTACAAGAATGATGTTTGTGGTACTGTGTGGAATTTTCTCCTTTCCGTGCATAGTGTTTCAGATTGAAACAGGGCAAGCTTGTATTTCTGGATGAGTACAATAACTGCTTAAGGAAACTAATAATTTCCATGATAACTTGGGCTAGCCAGTGAACAGGAGTTGTATCCTTTGAGGAATGCTGTGTTGTTTTGATGTGGAATAGAAGCATAATCCCTGGAAAATCTTCATAGAGAAACATAATTGAAGAAAGCAAAGACAGAGAGCCTGACAGAAAGCCAGAGCCAAACAGAGACTAGAATAGATGGAGGCTCAGTTGCCAGACACTTTGTCCGCCAGCTAGGACTAAAGGGCTTGGTTCTCTAACCAAAACCAAGAGAGCTGTCCTCCCTCTCCTGCTTGTGGGGGGCTTTGCTTTGGGCTTTGTGTCCAGTGTTGACCTGAGACATTAAATGAGGCACAGGCTGCCCACAGAAGTTGTGGATGACCCATCACTGGAAGTGTTCAAGCCCAGGTTGGACGGGCTTTGAGCAACCTGGTCTAGTGAAACATGTCCCTGTCCATGGCAGGGGGCTGGAACGAGGGGATCTTTGAAGGTCCTTTCTAACACAAACTGTTCTGTGATTCTACAGCCATGTATTGTGAAGAGGAATGGATTTGTCACATCAAGTGTTTCACCCAAAAGGTCCCAACCTGCTCTGATGACAGCACAAATCATAAAAATCTCCTGTTTTGGATGGAATGTCATGAAGAAGCACAGCTGAGCTGTCAGTATCACTGTTTATGAATTTCAAGTTGTGTTAAATACACACGCTGTAAATAACATCTTGCTAGGCTCTGGCATGCTGCTGAACTGCTTTCAGAGGCCTCCCTTCTCATTACACCTGACTGGATTGGAAACTCTTACCGAAACTATTCATAATCACATGCCAAAATTCACACTTAAAAACAGTAACCAAAAACTGTTTTCCAAATTCTTTGGTAGATCTCAGCATGAATGAGCAAAATGACGGCCAATGAGAGAGAGGTGGCATGTGTAGGGAGGGTTGTGGGTGCCTGTGCTGTGAACCTTGTGGAGAGTGACAAGGTTTAGGGATAGCCTGCCCTGAGCTGTCCCTGGCCCCAAGCAGTCAGTCAGCCCCACAGTGCTGCTCTGTGTTTCATTTTTTTGACCCATCATTTCCAGAAAACTCAGACAGAGCAAAGGACCTGTGTACCACTCAGTCAGCTCCATATGGTCTGTTTGCTGACTGGTGGTGTGGAGCATTCTGAGACACTAAAATGATAGATGCTATTTAATTTGTGGCCACAGTTGCTGGAAAATAGTCTGGAAAGCCCCAGCTGCTGATGGAGAACTGGAATTTCAACTGACACCTGTAGCAGACAGGAGTTTCCAGGCTGGCAACATTTCGATTATTTCTCGTTTAAGAAACTCAGCTTGCAAATGATAAAACATCCAGGCAGCGGCTGAAAGGGCAATTGCCTTCAAAGGCAGTCTCTGATGGCAGATGCCCAAGATCAAAAGCATGTTTGCAAGGGCTGAGGTGGAGCCTCCTTTGCGCGGGCATACCCACCCAGCTCCTCCTGGCTCGACAGCAGCCAGGTCAGGTTCTGGCGGCAGCAACCATAATTAAAACCATTTAACCGTGCTCCGTGTTGTAGGAACGTGCAGATTTGGGCTGTTAATCTTGCCCAGCGTAAAGGGGTGGAGAGAGAATCGAGGGGGCGTGCACAGCCTGGCACATCCCCTGCTTAACATCTGGAGCCGAGCGTGCTCTGGTGGCAGGAGCAAAGGCCTGGTGGCCAGGGTTCTGGCTCTCTGACCCATCCCCCTGACTCCTCACAAGTGACCAGATTTAAGACACTGGTAGGTAAGCTGTAGCTGGTAACCACCCTAAGTGAGCCTGAAAGTGACTGCACGGGGGGTAGCCAAGAATGAAAAAAAAAAATTACTTTGCCTCAAACTCTGTTTTTTCTTTAAAAGGCATATTCAAAATGCCTTTAACACCGATACTAAAGAAAGAAAACAACACATTTCGGGATAAGCAATTTGTGCTTGTGACTCTAGGTCCCCTTTCTCTTGATGGGTACATAGAACAAATTAATTCTTCAAAGCACAAGTCAAAGTGGTCTGGCTATCCCTGTTCTTCTAAAGGAGCTCCTCACGTAGCAGGAGGAGGAAGGGCCACACTCAGAGAAGCCCATCCAGACTGATTCCACCAGCCCAGGTTTTTGAATGCCTAACCTGAAACTCTGGTGCCTCTATTTTGCCAGTGTTGGCTGGCTGCTTTTGCTGGCCTCTGGATACAAGTGTGCCTGATAGCAGGACGCACCCCACCAGCCATCCACTAGTGGCAGGGGTTCTTACTAGAGAATAAACAACCAGACAGTTCTTCAGCTCTTACAGGTAGTCACAGAAATTTCTCCTACCAACTTTGCATGGTTATGCTGGGTCAGGAAGGTTCAGCTTCTATTACAACCCAATTTACATTTACATCTTAAGACTGGGAGACACTATGCCGCCTTCTCATAGCTCCTGGATCTCACAGGCAATGCAATTTCACTCTGCCATCCTATGGACAGGCCAGAAACTAGTGGCTGGTAAAAGCTCATCTTCCATAAAGACACTGTTTTAACTGATAACCTAAAAGAAATTAAGAACCTGCAATTCCCTTTGAAATTTGTTCTGGTGATGAACTTCTATTGCCTTTGTAATTTTGTCTCACTTCAGCCCATTCATGGCAGTGAGGATGCCCACTCTCCAAGTGGTGAAAGACTCCTTTCATATGACTGCCTTCTCACTCTGAAGATACTTGTCCATTCTAATTATGAAATCTTTTAGCCTTCTTTTTGAAAATTTAAAGGAGCCAAGGTCTTCAAGTCCTTCACTTCACTGCTCTAGCTCTTTCTGGTGCTCTGCTCTCTCTTCAGCACCTTGAGATTCTTCTAAAGTTTGCACCTTGCAGGTAAATATAGGACTTCAGCACTTAGTTCACTGGCATCATACCAAAACATAAAATCACCTTCCACTCCCACTCATTCCCCCTTTTTACTGTCTTCAAGGGTTGCATTAGCAGATTTCTGCCCAGCAACAACCCAGGAGTTCATGTTCAACCTCTCGCTCCCTTGGCTCCCAGGTATTTTTTGAGTCACTGTTTCTGAGGATGGCTGAAAAGTTGGCTGCGCTCTCTGCCCTGAAATGTGTAACTTCAGATTTGGCTTTGGACTGAGTAACTAAATTATCAAATGAAGGAGATCCCTAAGGAGAATTGTGCTCATCTCATCATTACAGACCTGCCTGCTAATGTTTGTGCCAACTGTAAATGTTACCAGCAGTGATTTTATGCCTAATTCCAGTGAACAGTGTCAAATCTGGTAATTATTCCTGCAGAACTCTGCCAGCCTAATGGCTAAATACCCCATTAACTTATACGAGACAACTGTTTTCACAAAGCTAAGTGTCAATCACAAAAACAAGGCTGTAAGCATTACGTGGACACTGAGGTACTCCTCATATTTCCAGTGTTCACTGCCAGGAATAATTCCATGAGCAGTTCTGCATACAATACTAAGAGAAACCCTCCCAAAGCTTCAGCAGAGCACATTATCACCTAGCTTGCTGTTACTTTATGACCTTCATCAGTAGCTGTATTTTACTCCAGAAGTAGCTGTGTAGCAGTGTGGGCTTGAAGCATCTCTCTTTCTAGCTGCTTCAGTAGTGCTCATGGCATACAAATGGTTACAGTGACACTGAAAAAACTCTTGATTTGTCCCCCGCCAATTTTGATCGGCACAATAGATTTGAACTGAAAAGTTGCCAAACTGACACCAATAGAAGGGGGAGAAATTGCCTGTGATGCCTAAAGGAAATACACCAAATTAATCTGGACTCACGGTCTTTAAACATTTGATCTATAATTTTGCCTTATCCTTGCTATTTCTCCATATGTCTATTGACAAAATTACTTTTTCATCTTCTGTTAGATTTTATTCTTCAGTCTCCTTGAAAACTCCAGCATGAGCTGTATAAGCAGAAAATATGCTGCCACAGCATGAATTTATTCTGTTTGTTTTGTGGACAGTTTGGGGCCCAAGCTTGACTGTCTGTGCCTGGTTGACGGACAGGTATCTGTGTTCCCCAATTTCAAAAGCACTGAAATTCTCCTTTGGGGAAATCATATCAAAAGCATTTCCTGTCCTTTTAAATCCCATGTATGTTTGTCCTTGGTGGTTGACCTCAAGAGCTGCAAATCTGCCGAAGGAAAATACTATCATGTCTAAAATGAAAGAATGAGAGAAAATAGAGCGTTGCAAAGACGTGGCCTGAATGGAATTAGAGAAATGAGGGGGAAATATGGAAGGTGGGAAGAAGTGAAAGAGGGAAAAGGATAGCCAAGACACGCTCCAAATGCCAGTGCCACTGAGGCAGGGGGAGAGTGCTGGCAGGTGAGGACAGAGACCAGCCAGCCTGGGCAGGGGCAGGAGGGAATCAGGCCCAGAGAAAGGACCTGGATGAAGATTAACAGAGGCAGCACTGAGCCTGACAGCACCAAAGCATCCTATGAGCCAGCAGTTATCCCGGCCCATCCATGACCTGGAAAGCAGATACTCCTGAATGGCTGCTTCCTCGCTGCTGGGAACTTCTCTAAAAAACAGACCTGTGCTCCTCTCTCCTCCCCACAGCTTGGGGGGTAGGATAGGGCTGTGATAAATTGGACCAGAGATTCCCATGGAGGTGATAGAGTGCTGCAGGGCCAATGCTGCAGCTGTGTGTCAGCAGGATGTGGCACCACTGCATGCTCCTGCTCTCTGCCAAACCTAGCTTTGGGGCTACAGGGTGACTTTACTGTCTTCAACAACAAAATGACCCTGCATCTTGGGATTACTCAAGTAAGCAAGGAGCTAATCTTGTAATTTTTTTCCCCTCTTATTTAGCAAGAATAATCTTCTGTCCATGGGGAAAAAGGAGTGGGGCAAACACCGAGAGAGGACTGCAAAAAAAGAGATGAAATCAGATAAGAAAGTAGAAAAAATGGTAGATAAATAAACACCAGTCATAACTGAATTTGCCTCTGTAGATTTATGCTTGTGATTAATATATCCCAATGAGATACTTGAGAGGGAAAGAGTAATCAATAACCACAAGTCATACACTTTGGCAAGTGGTGACCAGAGTCTGGATGAAAGCAGAGTTTTGTCTCTAACTATGACAGACTCCGAAATCTTGGTTAAGACAGGGCAGGGGAAAGTGTTCCACCTCCTGGTGGCAGGACAACACAGAGAGGACTACTGAGTCCTTGCTAGACAAGCCCTAGGCTGTGCTGTTAATCAGAACTGAGGAGAGCCCTGACACCAGGACCAGCCTGTGGTGCTGAAAAAGGCTTCACTACTTCAGTGGACAGGGGTGATGCAAGAACAAGGAAATTTCTATCCACTGTCGCCAAGCAGTCACTAAAGATGTGGGTGCAGCTATCATCTTGCAGCTCCTTAGGTGATCCTGCTGAAAGACCACCCTAAGAAGTCTGGGGTGACCAGGGAAATGACAATTGCAGGAGAAGTGCAACCTCTCACTGCTTTCCAGGGCTAAATGAACTCCTAGGTCAGATGCTCATTAGTACAGTGAGGAAGGAGCCTGACGGGCTGTGCAAACCCAGACATTGGTGTAATGATGGGCAGAAGTGCTCCTCCACCATCTGACCCAACCTGGGCACCGCATGGGGTATCAGTAATAAGGCCTGGTAAGGAAAAAGAGAGATATTACAACAGTCATCTCATCAATCCCCTCCTGGGGAGTCTGAAGCAAAATGCCTCCTGCCATCCATCTTGAACGGCAAGAAGCCCATTACCCCTAGCTCCTGCTGAGCCAGTAGCAAGGAAAGGGAAATATAAGGGACAGAAGGCAACCAAAAAAAGCCATTTTGCATCAAAGATAATCTCCCTCCAGTCCCTGAACACATAGCAGATTGGTTGCTACACATCTATTTCCTCATCTGCCACGAAACTCCTGTGAGAATAAAAACTTCCTGCAGGCGGGGGCCATGATGTCAATGCATAGCAGAAATGCTGTTACTAGGTTTGAAAATAAGAACCTGCATCATGCTCTCCACGTGTTTGTAGCGTCACTGGCTCAGGCGTTCGCTTTGGCAACTGCCCTCCTGTGGTGAGCAGGGGATCGCCTGGTTTCTCATTGTTTAAATCCCTGCGGAGACATAATCTCCTTCTTCCATCGGCGGAGCTGCCAGGGGGAACACCTCAGGGTAGGCAGGTGCACAAAATGGTGGCATTAAATCCTTTCTGCAGCAGAGCATATTGCAGGACAAGTCAGAACTATGAAAAGACACATATCTTGCTGATCAACCTGAATTTCAGATGCTAGGACACCCCTGAAATACCATACAAAGACAGTCTGTTATTTCACACCAATCATCCTCATGAATTCAAGCCAGCATCTGAAGAGGAGGAAAGCAGAGGTCAAGACAGAAGGAGCTACAGTACTCTTAAATGTCAGATTCAGGATAAGGTCCTGCAGGATACTTCTGAGTTCTTCAAGCAGAAATAAAGGAAATCCCAGAAATAAAAGACATTTGGATCCCTGCCAACACATATGCTGCTCATTGCAGCAGGATGGAAAGGCCACTCGTGACAATACAAGGTTGCATATGTGATTGTTGTGAAGAATTTGGCCCTAAACACATCCATAAGTGATGCTTCCACACCCTGCTCCAAGGAAAACTGTGCAGTTGCATCTTCAGTGCCAAGGAATCCTAGCAACAAAATGGTCACCATTCACAAAATAGAAATTAGGGCTATTTTTGTGGCAGCTTTTTACAAGATCACCAAAATGCTGCACTAACAAAATTACTGCTTTCTCCCCCAAATTGCTGATGTTGCTGCCACTGGCTTTCGACTCTGTACCAATAAAAGAGCCTATTTGGAGGCAGAGGATTTTTCCCAGTAATGCCAACGCTGGGCATGAGTTCATCAGGAAAGGAAAGCTGGGGTTCATGCTACCTGAGAGCAAGACAGTAACTCCAGTTCTTTTCTCTACATTTTAAGCACCCATCATACTTAGCTTGTATTGCCTACTCCCCTGCCTTGAATATTGGTGGTTTCTAGTAGACACGGGGTAAATTTTACAAGTATAAGGCTTACCTCAACACTTATCAGTTAACTGATAAAAGCATCACATAACCACAGGAAAGCTCCTTCCACAGGAAAGCAGTTCCCAGCCACTGTTGGATTAATAAGGCCAAGTGAATGACATGAGCCTTAGGTAGCTGTGCCACTTGGTATTTTGCAGCCTGCCGCATGCCTGGGCAGCCGCTTGCCCCACCACAGCCAGCCGCGCTGCACGGAGGTGTCCGGGCAGGTGCCCTTGCCCCTGCTCCCACACTGCAGGGACATCCTAAAAAAGGGCTGATGGCAGCATCCATCCATCTTTCCGTCCTGTGGCTGCAGAGTGGAGTGATCCTCAGCTGTGTGCTCCATCCTGTGAAAGCCAGACCCAGCTCCCTGCACCCTTGGCATGCCGCTGGCAACACGGAAGTACCACAGCCCCCGGGATCAGCCAGGTGCAGCTTGCTGACTGGTGCACTGGTGTTACCAGTGGCTTTGCTGAGATAAAGGGAAAATTGACACCAGTCAAGGGAAAACAGGAGGGAGAGTGGCACCAGCTCCCACTGCTTCAGCCCTTGAGGGATGGGGACAGCAGGGATGGGAGAAGAGGAGAGTAGCTATCTGCCAGCCTGTGCTTTTCCAAGTCTCAGCTGGGTTCAACAGGAATCCTGTAATGTTTGCTTTGCTCCCACCTTTACACAGCAGATGCAGCTCCCCAGGGCTGAGGGAGGAGCAAACAGGGAGAGGGGGCTGGCTGTGCTCAGGCAGGTGTGTGTTCTCCTGTGCTGTGCACACCATCAGCCTGCAGCCCAGGATCTTAGTGCCACAGTCCAGTGGTGTACAGAAGCTTGTTCCTTCCCACTCCCAGGTTCCTAGAGTCACTGGTGCTCTCTTCATCCTTGAGCAGCATGTCCTGTGTCTTACTGTTCTCACCACTGCCACAGGTCTTGTGCCAACTTTCCCTCAGCCTCACCGTGGGGAAGTGAGGGACTAATCTGAAGCCAAGCTGGACAACAGCTATGGACAAGTTTCCCTGGGGGAAAAAGCAGAGAGCCAGGAAAGATATCCTTGTGAGGAGGAAACTGGAGGAGTGTTAGTTCCACACCAGTTCTCCTGTTTGCAGCCTAGTCACTGAATGCCTGTTTAGAGACTCTGTAAATGAGAAAAATAGTTCATGATTATGAATCCCTTTTAATCTTTGCTCAGTCTAAAGGAACACCTTGAGATTTAAATGAAGGATATAGAAGGAACTCTCAAGTCCTTAGTAGAAATATGATCCAGGACTGATCCAAGCTCCAGTGAAGCCTGGGGAAGTCTTTCAAAGGGACATGTGAATGAAGGTTTGCCCAGAACCATGGCATTTTATTTTTATTGTCCCTTACTTGCAATGCCATCCTTATATCTAGAAAAACCAGAACAACATGGCTCTGTGATTTGAACTGTCAACTTCCAGCCTTCCCATGTGTGACTTCCCAGTCAGAGTCCTTCAACCACACCTCAGCAGAGGCAGTGTGAACCCCATGGCGCTGGGCTGCTGCAGCTCAGGCTGTGGCCATGCCAGCTCCCTCATGCTGCTCAGCTGAGCATCCCTTGCAATAACACCCAGCCGCTACACAGGCTTCAGCAGCTCTGCTAGATTTGGGGACTTTGTTCAGCCATCTCTGCACCTTGCTGAACACAGCTGTGACCTCAGCGCTGTTAGGTTTTTACAATGCTGCTCTGGTTAAGGTAAGGGAGTATCCCAGCAGCTAATGCCTCCCTGGGAGAAACAAGTTTTCATTATAAATATCACTTCTCTTTCTCCTGCTTCTCTGTGACATTCTGCAGCAGTATGTGACAGCACAGCAGGTGAAAACTTCACTGAAAATTCATTTTAAAACCTAATGGTTAAAAGTGATCCTGAGAGCCAGGACACCTGGCTTTTATTTCTTGCCTTGACTTTTACACCTCCTGAAGACACTGAAAAAATAGCACTTATATAGTGATTTCACATGAGCATTGCAGCAGCGCACTCCAGGAAGGTACGTCGCCTGCACGTGAGCTGTTGCACGCTGCCACTCTGAGTACCAGGTGGTGGGAAGCAGAGGATTTAGCTCCTGCCCTGCCCTGCTGACAGGCAGTCCCCTGCAGAGAACCATGGAACACCTCAGGCCTGACAACAGACTGTCATCCCCACCCTTTCAGCACATGCCCTCACTACGCTCCTCTTCCACCAGGTACTGGCACTTCTGCCTGGCCACCTCATCTCCAGGAAGCCGTAAGGGAGTTGTTCTCTTTATTTTTGGTGTTTAGAGGAACCCTTAAGCTGGCAAGACTGTACTGGCAGATGCTACCACCACTGCCTCCACGGTGCTCTGTGCTCCCTCTGCCCATTGCAGGCTGGGGGAGATGGCATGGCTTGTTCCTGTGGGCGTGTTGTACTCCACAATTCTCAGGCCAGCTCCTAAGGGCATCAATCACACGGGTATGAAGAAGGCCTCCAGCCATAAATCCATCACCACAAATCACTTGTCTCCCAAAGCCATGACCTGCAGAAGTCTCTGACTGATCCCACTCTCTTCCCTGGTAAGATCAGGTTATACAGACTCCAGATTTGCCAGTCACCTCAGTTACCTACCCTTGGCTTCCTTGCCAGGAGTGGGACCCTTCATGACCTGCTCTTTGCCCTGTGCTGTCAGCTCCTGCCTTGCCAGGCCCTGCTCTCACCAGCCCGTGGCTGTTCCCAGCCCATCTTCCCTGAGGCCCAGTACTACCAGTCTTTCCTGAACAAGGCCTCTGCTGGCTGAATGCTGAACTGGGATGTACAACACTTCAGCTGTATAGGAACTGTGCTCTGTGTGACTTGGGATTCTCTGTACATTATTCACCAGATGTGAAACTACTGAGGTCAAAAGTTCATGCAATTCAGGGGGTGTGAGCCCCCTCATCCTCTCCCAGTGGCATGTGTAGCACCTTGAGAGAGGCTGCCAGCTACATCAGACACTGCTTCACAACCTTAACTCCACACTGGGAAGGCTGCCAGCCTCCTGTGCCATGTGCAGCCAGGCTCTTCCATCCTTCCCACTCGTCATCTGTCCTGCCTGTTTCAGGCAGGACACTTTTCTTCCTTGCTTGTACTGCAGGGCAGATGTGTTGTGGGCAGAGCAGACAGCACTCAGGGAGGAGCTGGCAGGGGTGGCTGTCAGAGGCAGCCTCAACCCCTGCCCTGCCCTGTGCTCTTGGCAGAGACCCACCCAGCTCCACTGTGGCAGCACCCTCACTGTAACACATGGGTGGCTCCCCTGTGCAGTACTGCTGAAATGAAGCTGCGCCGTTAAGAGTTTTGGGGAGTTAACAGCAGTTACAGCAACTGTGACCTCGAAAAGTTTCACTATGTCCTATTTTTAACTTTACAGGTCTTAACCTCAGAGGAGCACAATGAATGATTGGAGTCTGAAAGTGAACTATATTTTCCATTATTAGAACTTAAAAACTAATTAACTACTTAACCATACTTTATCCAAAAAGTAGAACTTGTGAAAACTCAGACACAGCCTTATCTGCCATGTCACAACAGTGTCACTGGAACAACTGAAGGGCCTCCCAGTGCTCGTGATAGCTCAGCAGCCACTACTTCTGGTGTAAACTCACGACAATGTGTTAGGACACACAAAGAAACAAGCCCTACTCACTATGGACTACTTGGGGATATTTTACTCTGCTTCCACAAAGTCCCTGATCACTGGCAATGATTGGAGCTATTTTCTTCCAAGGTGTAGAAAGAGATGAGAGGAAGTAAAGTGCTCCATTCCCAGGGAGAAGATACCTCCTACCTCACTCTTGCAATGGCTTGCACTGATTGCAAAGCATCCTTGGTATCCACACTTCCCTCTTTGAGGGAGATCATCCTCTGGGGTCTCTGAAGTGAGAAAGGGAGAACAAGGATAGTATTTGGGGCTTCCAAAAAGTGTGCAGATGCATTGCTTTTCCACCAGTATCAGGTGACTGACTGTTCACCTGAAAGAACAGCATTAGAAATCAAGTCTGAAGGGGACCTACCACTGAATCATCCACTCTGTCCCTTTCCCCTGAAGTGACATCTACGCACTTAACATCCATTTGCCTAAATTGTCCTTGTAACCCTCCAGTAGCAGAACTCCACAAGCTCTACAGTTGCTACAGCCCAGTGCTTCACTGAGAAAATTCCCTTGCTGGAGGGATTGGAAAAGTCAGCCTGGAGGAGCAATTCACTTCATTCTCAGCCACGGTGGCGAGGAGCAGAAGACTCTGCCTCTAAGTGGCCCACACAGCTGGAGCCCAGGCTGCCCTTCAGAGCTCAGATACATTCATTTGGTATTTCCTATCTATTTTTTAAAAAATCTTGACAGCTTCTGATGTGAACTGCAGAGAAGACAGCCAACTCCAGGGCACCAAGAACAGACATGTGATCAGAAGATAAAGTGGGACAACAAAAAGAACAAAAGCAGAAAAAAGATGCAATGGCTCAGCATGGATTTTCTTAAGACAGAATCTGCAACGCAAATACTGCCTGAAACTGCAGGATCATGAAAAATACTGCCACTCCTGATGGACATTTTCCTTTGTCTCTATGGGGCAAATAATTTGGAACAAGGAATAAGGAGCAATCTTTGGTTTATGTCTGCTAAATAGACCAAGGGCAGGAGGGGAAGAAAGAGGCCTGTCCTATTTGACCTTTGTTCAAGAGGGGGAATACCATGCACCTTGCCTTAAAAAGATAACTGTTTGGTCAATCATACTCACTTGGGATGGTGACAGCCTTCCACCAGGCTAACCAGCACCTATCATTCAGGGGATTAGCTGAGCAGGTTTCTGCATGAGGTTTGGAAGAGCCGAGGAGAATGAAAAGTGGAGTTTCCCTTGGAATCATGTCTCACATTTCCTGCCCTTCTCTGGCCATCAGTGTCTGTTGTGTGAATGCCTTGCACAGCTTTTGAAGGGGGAGGTTTACAAGGAAATAGCCCCTCTCTGGAGATTGATACTCAATGGTCTCTTCGCAGCTTTTGTTTAACTTCTCATCCACCTGGGTACAACTCAGCCCACTGATGGGGACAATTTAAAGCTAAATGAAGTGAGAAAGGGAGTGTTATTAAGGGCTTTATGCCTTAACAAGGCTTATTTTATGCCATAAAATAAGCCTTGACAAATAAAATACATGTTGGGGGAAAGGATAATAAAGCTGGGTAACTAAATGGAGTCAATGCCCCAAGCAGAGGGTATCTCTACACTTCAGTGGAACACTGAAGAGGAAAGGTCCCAGCTATCTTTTGACCTGACAGCCTGTAAAGCTGTAGCCTGCAAACAAGCACTATGTTTTCTTAACTTGTAACACCCCTTTGGCATTGTTGTGACCACAAGTAGCACTTTACAAATTCGCTCCTGTTGCGTTTACAAGTGGCAACATGAGGCAAATGAGGCAGTTTTAAGTGGCCCCTCTTTCCTGTAAAATTTCCATCAGAAAGCCAACGACAGTGGGTTTCAGGAACATTTACCCATGAGGTTTTCACTTTTATTTAAATAGCTTAACTGATTACATTATGTCATACCCAATTTAAGTTCTTAAATATGGAAGAGAAGATAAAAACAGGCATGGACAACTGCTGTTTGACTTTGCCAGTACAGACAAGACAAATATATATTTCAAAATGTCAAGTGGCTGCTGCTTTCAGCTTTCTTCAGTGATTACTTGGCTTTGGAAACAAAAAATGAGGTTTGTACTCACCAGCTTTGTTTTCCTGAAAAAAAACCCCCTTGATTTCCACCTAAGTTTTAAAGATTAAATATTTAAGACCATTTCCCTACTGAGTTATAAACTGTCAGAAATGAAGAAAAGTCACTATCAACTCTTCGGTGTAGGTATAGGTTGTCACAGTGACAATAAAAATAGCCAGCCTACTGCTTAACCAGAGCAGTACAGAGCAGCAGGTTCTGCTATTTCAGAGAGGAAAGCAAAGGCAAGTATCTCCAGAGAATCAATCCTCAGCAATAACTGCTGAAACATTTGGAGAAAGGAATCCTTTGCGTACTCTCCCCTGAAAGATCTTGATTCCTCTTCACAAGAGTTGGTGGAATGGTAGAATCCTACACTAATAACAAAAGCACATCTGTTCCAAGACATTCAGCTAAGAAATTAATGTTTCAGTAGAAAAAACCCAAATCAGAACACTGTGAGGTAATCTGAGGGCTTGCTCTGTCATTCAGCAAAGTCAGCAGGAAACCTGTGTGGTCCTTGGCAGAAGAGGGCAATGGCCGAGGCAGGTAACCAAACTGCTGCTCTCCTTCCTGCTCTGCAGCTGCACCTTCGCTTGTCCTTCTTTCAAAAATAAAAACTTAGACTTCAGACACATTCTCTGTTACTAGCTCAGGGTTGTATCTCACATTGATTTAATACCCAATAAAGGCAATTTTCAGTCATTGTTACCATTTAGGTCCATGCATATGATCTAAGTGAAATCCATAAATGACAAGGCTTACAGAGGAGCCCATGAAATGCCCATTTAATACCAATACAGGGCATTTACATGCAACTGCAGGCCCAGGTGCAGAAAGACTATTTACATGGTGATGGGGAAGGCATGACGAAAGACCAACATTGTAGGACTGTAGCGTTAAGGTATCACAGGCGTTTGAGATATAGACTCAAATGTGCAAATGTTTGTGTTGGAACAGAAGAAAAACTCAGGACAGGATGAATGATACAGATAGTGCTTAGCAGAGAGATCAAATGCTTTCATGTCTACAAATGGCTTAGATGTTTTTATGGTGGACTTAATACATTGGAAAGCCTTCAGTAGCTCCTGGTCCTAGACCAAATAAATCAAAAGATCCCTTCCAGCATTAAATATCTATTGATCATCTGCAGGGCTGTAATTACATTGCTGTGCTCTACTGCTGGAACACCAGCTGTATCCTGGATCCAGCCACGGCTCTTCATGGCGAACTGTGTCACATGTGTTTAAGAAGCAATCCAACAGGAGAAAACCCTAATTTTCACCCATGGATGATAGTTTTTTCAACCTGAGCTGTAAAGCCAATTTTCAATTATAGGTACCCTAAAAACTGCTGTTTGGTTTTAGGCAAAGTATCCTGCAGCTTCACATAGGCTTTGTTGAGGCTACTGGATTTTGACTACAGGATTATTTGACTGTCGATGAGCCATGGGACCTGTTAACACAAGCTTTAAGCAGACTAACTGCACACAGCAATGTTCTAGGGCTGCTTTCACTTCTGTTTTCAATTTTCTCTGCCTGTTTTAAGGCTGCTCTCTGCATTCCTAGGAGCATGTACATTCGTTTTAAACTCCATATTATGAAGAAAGTTCGCTCGCTTCCATGAACTGCACATGGATTACATGACGTAAATGGTAGACCTGTCAAAACTGTTGGAAGCAAAGGCTACATTAGGCATAGAAGAAAATCCCAGGTATTTCTAAAACAGGACAGCTTGCTGTCTCAAGTGTGCAGGATAGCGCACATACATTGTCACCTACTGTCACACAGCCCTGCAGTTCTGTCTGGCCAATACCTTGTGGCTCAGGATTCTGTGTCAACACTCAGACACATCCATTATTCCCCCTCTATGATGTGCAAGGCCACAGTAATCATTTCACAGACGATCTGAAGAAACGTATTATGCTGTATTTTCTCCACTGTTTTCTGTTGCAGATTAGGCAACAGGAGTGCCTAGGCCCCAAGAGAAAAGGAGAGGCATGACCTCCTCCTTTGCCCCCAAACACCTGAAAGCCACAGAGCCCCAAACTGCAAGCCCCTTCTCACGCTCCGTGCGCCCCTCCGGCCACCTCCACCAGTGACTCGCAGAGCTGCAGTCTCCTTGACCATTTCACAAGTCCCAGGGAAGAGGCAGGCTCTCCTAGGCCAAACCCCAAGGGGCTCATTTAGCCAAACTTCCACTGGGCAGGCCCCCTTTCACCCCCGCTGGATCGTTTCGGTGCAGAGCCGCTGGCCCAGCCGCCGCCCCGAGCCCGGCAGCCGGCGCAGGGCTGGGCGCCGGGGGCCCGTCGGTAAAACCCCGCAAGCAGCGGCCGCCGGGCTGCGGCCGCCTC
>VXAD01002020.1:715445-735027 GCA_013399195.1 Dicrurus megarhynchus
TCTGGGAGCTGCCGGGTGTGCCCCCTTCCCGGGACACGACCTCGCAACCCCTACCCTTCCGGGATGCCCTCTCTTGTCTTCTTCTCAGGGTGAGCCTCGCTCCCCCAGCCCCGGGTGCGCCCCGCCCGCAACCCCGCCGCCGACCACCCCCCTCTCAGCGCATCTTCACTCCTCCGCTGCCCGCAGCTCAGCCTCGGCCACTTCTCCCGCTTTTCCCCAGCGCCCGGACTTCGCCCGGGCTGGCGGCGGGACGCGGCCCCGCAGCAGCAGCAGAAGGGACAGGAGGAGGAGGAGGAAGGCTGCTCCGCGGAAGCGCTCCCTCACGGAGCAGCCCGACTATGCCCCGCTTCCCTGCGGGGTCGCTGGACCTCCGCACCGGGGGCAGAGGGCAGCGCTGTCGGGACGGAGCTCTGGGGCTGCCCCCGCACCCTAGCCCTGCTGCCCACCTTCATCACCTTTTTCTCGGAGGCGTAGCTAGCAAAAGAAATGGAGGCACCTAGCTGCTCCTTCCCCTTCCTACCCTCCCTGCGGCTTGAGCCTCTCCTCTGGTTTCATCTGCCTCCTGCACAGGTCTTTCCCCACAATTGCAGCCTTCTGCAAACTCCCTGCCCTGTCAATATTTCTTCCTCCTGCTAGCATCCTGTGTTCAGTGCATCCAGTCATGATTGGCTCTCCTGCTGATCAAGACTGGTGCACCATCTTACCTTGGCATGTTAGCTTCATGTTTCATTACACTCTTGTGAGGCTCATCTCATTTGATCCATTTCTCTCTCTGTGCCCTAGAGCAGCATATATTTTAAATCCTTCATAAAAATCTTGCAAACAGGCAAGTGAACACTCTTGAAACATCAACCTTCACTTTAATATTCATACTTCAACTCCTGTCACAACATGCTTGCTGCTTTTTCAGGCATGCTGCTCTGGAAAACACCACTCCAGTTTCAAGGCACTCAGGCTGCAAAAGAGATTGTTTAGAAGGACTGTAGGGCAGAGAATGGTTCTTGGTGTGTGAACGCATAAAGCAAAAACCCCCAGAACTTGGATTTTCTAAAAGCATCGGGTTCTGCTAAATCTGAATTTTAGGATATTCATTGCATTGGAGAAGCCTTGGCTGATGCTGGATTGAGAAACCTACCCGTTCTTGGGGGTGCAAGATGTCCATGAGAGACAATTAACAAACTCCCTTTGCCTCACATATCTCTGGCTTACACTGCAGAGCAGCAACTACCACTGTAGCTACAGACACACGTGCCTTGTCCTCCCCTGATGACATCTCCTCCTGGCAAAAATGGCATTTGTTTGGCTGCATCCAATATATACGTCCAAAGTAGTCTGGCTTTTACTTCTCTCAGACTTGGAGAGGAGCCGCGAGATGCACAGTGGAAGGGACTGCAATGCAGGTTTAAACCACATTAAACCACATGTTAAACCACATGAAAACGCACATTTAAAAGACTCAATTTCCTTTCTGTAAGTGGTACAATGGGAAATCTCTGGAGGATAAGGTAGTCAGCAGATGGGCAGGGAGTGGGGCACATCTAGGACACAGAAAGGAGCCCAAAAAAATGCATATGGAGTGCCTGTGACATACCCGCCAAGATCTATAGGGCAAGAAAGATATTAAAAGTGTTCTGCCTTGTCAGGTTGTGTTTGTCTAGGTGGTTTTAATGACCCTTAAATAGGCTATGGAATGGGTGCTGGGGCATGATGAGGTGTTGTGGTTAGAAGTCAGAAAACTGCACTGAGAGACTGGGGATGAACTTTATATTTGTGCCAAATTTCTATTTGTAAGGACTGTTTAAAAGCCCTAGTTAAAGGCAACATGAAGGGAGATAGAAAAAATGGGCTTTAGTGTATCACTAAATACAGTTGTGAAGAAGCATCCCCATTCAGTAAGGCAAAAGGGTTGACAGTTTTCAGAAGCTGGGGCCCCCATTTGTACAGACAGGAGGGAGAGGCTGTGCACCAAAAAGGTGTCAGCTTGGCAAGCCACTCAGCCAAGGAGTAAGAGCATCATATTCAAAAGCTGAGTCAGACAAGGACAGAAAACAAAGACCTGGCAGAGCTCAGCCTGTCAGATTTGTCTGCCATCCCAGTCCAAATGGTTGCTTTTATTTATTAAATACATCTAATACCCACTGGACTTCGGGGCTGCCTGAACAGCTTAATGAATTTATTTTCATTTCCACAGACACTCTTGTTTTTGATGTTGAATAAACCGTGATTTATTTAACCTAAACCAATCCTGACTGCTGTTTGGCTAACAGCTGCCAGGAGTCTCAATAACTGGCTAATTGGCCCTTCCACCTTTAAGAGATGAAGTTGTCTCTGAGGATATGTAGCCCCCAGTTGAATTCAGGCTTTCGATCTGGAAGGCACATGCATGCACATCTTCCCACCTGCCATACCGTCAGAATTCTGCTGGTACCTGAAGCTAAAACATGGGAAAAAAGCCTAGAGATGAAAGAGATCTGGAGAAGGGAAAATGAAGGTTACTATCCCTGAGATTTAAGCTTTGGAAATGTCATTTCTCACTGGGTGTCTTTATTTCCACCTCTGTAGCTCCAGATTCAAGGTATCAATCTCTGCTATCAAGGTCGCCCTCACAAACTGAAGGAACAGGGCAAAAAAGGAAGCTTGAACTCCAGAGACTACTGCAAATCTATGCAAAGAAGCTCATTTTTTAATTTCAGAAATGCAGGGGATCAGTGTCACTGCTATGAGATGCCTGAAAGGGCTATTTTTGTTCTTTAGAAGCTTTATACTCTATTTTAACACAGATTAATTATGAATATTTATGTATATAGCACCAAAAACGCGATAAGCAGTTTGCGGTCTGGCTTGCAAAATACGTATATCATATTGCAAAAATCAGCTCTCTCTTCTGGGATTTGTGCCTGGTCACTCAATCTTTCTAAACAGCCAGCAAGGAACAGAGACAACATGCATGTGTAGCTTTGCTGCCTCTATTCAGAGCAAGAAGAAACTGGTGCAGTCAGGAACTGCAGTTTGTGTCAGTTTAAGATCAGCACCCTGTCATTCAGAGCATGCCACTGTAAAAATGTTGATAATCCTTTCTCTGAGCTCAGCTGGGCCATTGCACTGACTTAGCAGGCAGAATTTTGCTCTGCTGCTTAGTGAGAGATGGCATTTGGGCTAAATTTGCAAAGAGCTGGTACCATTTTTAAGATACACCTGGAAGCCTGGTATTTGTGTTTAAGATGAGACACATATGGAGATCCTGAGCATTTCTGGCCATCAAAACTTGCGGAGTACTTTACTGAAAGAGAAAAACTAAGCCTTCTGTTCCAGGGAGACTCCTACCAAGAAAACTGCAGTATGAAGGCTTCAAATTACGTCTCTGCTGCTCCAAAAACAGTATAAATTAATATATGGTGTTAAGGAACTGCCACATATTGTCCCAAAGCTGACAGTAATGTAAAGATTATTTCCAATACAGATGGTTTGTTAGTTCACTTATGCAAATAGGCATATTGGAAGAGAGGAGCTATTGCTAAATATAAACTAAGTCTTACTGTCCTATGACTTGTATGTGCTGCCAAAGAACTATGCAGACTATCTGTAAGGAGTAAATACAGTGATCTCAACAGGCTTTCAGTATTTAAAAAAAAAAATGTATTCCTAGTTAATACTAAGCTCTGCTTTTTTAAAATTACAAAATCGAACATCTATTGCAGTTACAAGTGTCATATCACTGTATCTATTTATGAGTCTGTGTAATCCAAAACATGTCTATTATCTTTTGCTAAACCTGTAAAGAGAGAACACTGTGTTGCTTCAATATTAACGCTTAGTGAAATATTTGTGAATCAAATTGTGGATATAGCAAAAGAGAATCTGTCTGGACCATTCACAAAATGAGCTTTGATATCCTTTTAGTAAGTAAAAAGCTGAAGGGAGACATCAATAATTTATTAGCACTTGGATTACATCCTCCAGTGCTTGTAGTTTGCTGCCTTCTTGGAGGAAAAGAGGACAAAGGCGATATTAGCTCTCAGGCTGTAAAGTCTTTGCATGCTCTTATCTGTTGGCGCTTACAAAGGATGCCATATATTGAGGGGCATTTTGACAATGAGTGTGATGATCATAGCTCTGAGGATCACAGTGAGATGAACCACCAGTCTGTTGTCATGTGATGCCTTTCCAATTAGCGGCATGAAATGAGCCACGTGGAATTGGTACCACCTTGGCACAGGGACACCCCTGCTGTAAACAGCAGGCTTGGTGTCCTGAGGGGCCTGAGTTTTAACAGCCCATCTCTACACTTTAGGTTTTTTGCTTCCCTCCTGTTCTCTCAGATGTCTGTGCCCTGTCTCCTGCCATCTCTTCCCTGGTGGCAGTGATGCCTATGCTCAATCTTTAGATTTAGAAATGTTACTGCCACATTGTGCAGATATGCCAGAATTTGCACTGACATTCGCTCTTTCCTTTCAGAATGAAATGTTCTCTCCTCTCATCTATTTCTCTGGCTTGTGTCTTTCAAATTTGGCAGCTGTCTCCTATTTCTCTCTTTCCCTTATCTTACTCCTTCTGACGTGCTATTTCCAATACCTGAACAATCACCACCCCCTACAACTTGTTTCCCAGATTTTTCAACCTCTAAGCCCTGAGAAATCTTTCCTAGTTCTTTCCCTATCACTGTCACCAAGAGCTTCATCTTCCCTCACAGCATTCTCTTGAGTTCTTCCCAAGAAGCATGTAGGAAAAAGCAAAGGTTATTCCTCTGCTGTATTGAAGCAGAATCCAACATCTCTTTTTTTTCTGCTTCATCAACCTCCACTGATGGAGACAGAACAGATGCTCTCAATCCCAGGTAGGACAGAAAGGGCCATGTGCAATCTGAGGGATCTAGATGTGCCTCTGCCCTTCTCTGTGCACAGGGGCGTTGTTTCCTGCAGGTGTTGACATTTCCTGTTCTAGGTGTGCTGAAGAGACCTGAACAAAACTGGACAGATGTTCTGAGAGACGGGCAGTAGCAAAAGGTCATGTCTGTGATAGTCCACCAGCATCCTCTGAGGCTGATGCTTGCTGC
This sequence comes from Dicrurus megarhynchus, assembly GCA_013399195.1. Classification (NCBI taxonomy): domain Eukaryota; kingdom Metazoa; phylum Chordata; class Aves; order Passeriformes; family Dicruridae; genus Dicrurus; species Dicrurus megarhynchus. Next base: position 720,499 of record VXAD01002020.1, read on the forward strand.
TCATGTCATTCCAAGCCTGAGCTGATATACCCTGCTTTTCAGTGGGACTTGGTAGCTCAGCCTAATGCTAGCCACGTTCTGTCCACAAACTGCTGTGGAGAAAATGAGGACAAAACTCTTTTTACAAATACTGTAAAGACATCTCAATATTAATGGGGTGCTATGGACAATCATGAGGAATTTGAGCCCCCGGATTCTTCCTCCACGGCACTGAGGGGCTTTGTAAATCAAAGGGAATACCAATGAAATAATCTGTTTTCAATATTTTGTTCTCTTATATAGGAAGGAGAAGTTCTCAGGCACAGTGACTGACCAGAGGAGCAATCCTAGGCTAGGCAAATGACCAGCAGCTCCAAGCACCAAAATATCGCATGTGTGGCTAGAAGATGAGGAAATACCTTTCATCCTTATCAGGAAATACCTAACTATCATGGGGATTGGTCAACTTCTTTGCCAAGTTGAACTCAGAAGCCCAAATCCATCCATTAACCTCCACAGCTCATGACTTCTGATGCAAAACAGCCATCTGGTCAGTGTCGTTCCAGAGCCAAGTTGATAATTTGGAGAGTTACCAATGTTTTCCCATGGGAAGAAAGCTGGGCAGTTGCTGCTGCTGTATGTCTCTAGAAGGCAGTCTGCCAGCACTCAGGGCTGTTGTCCAGTGCCAAACAGACTTTTAAAAAGCATGGCCCTCAGTGACAAACAATAATGGAAAGGTGCAACACATGCACCTGATCAATCAATGCTCCCACACGGTGACACTGAGCAAGCACTGCAGTGATCTCTGACATTTCTCCTGTAACTGTGCTGCTGAAGAAAAGGGCTCTTAAATGTTGGTGTTGCTAATGGTACTACTTGCCACTAAGAGGGAAGAGGGGTTCTCTGCCAGTGAGCTTTACTTTGGTCACTGTCATCTTCTTTGCTCCTGATTTAGGCAACTGAGAAATCACAATAGCTATAAATACCTCTGAAAATGAATTTAAATAACCCAACCCACAACACTGAAGAGAACTTGTTGTCAGGCAAAAAATAAGCATAAGAGAGCACTCTAGAAAGATGCCTACATGTCAGTCTGGTAGAAAAGCATGTACAGGTGAAGCTTTCTGCTGGCTTCACTTCCATCACCAAATACCACCAGTGAGGGAACGGTTCTGTCCTGCTGCCATGCATACACCAAACCTCACAAGCACTGAGCCTCTGGAAATACAGGGTGCAAACTCCTATCCTGTGGAAGACTGGCAAAGTAATTTCTTCTATTTATATGGTGGCAACAGAATTTAAAAGTGATGTAGCACTATGTATCAGAGCCACCTCTAGGCATTAGATATCTCACATGATAACAATATAGTTCTGGTAGCTTCTTAGAATACCTCTCTTCCAGGTATCTCTTCCATTTTGCTGAGCTGTCCTTTTGTTTCTCATTAGGCTGCTGGTCTCTCCCCGCCAGAAAGCTGGGTGAAGCAGTGTGTTGCCATGTGAGAAGCAGAAATGCACGCCACTGGCACGCTCCTCTGGGAACCCACAGATTTTCACATCACTCTTAAAGAAATGGGAAACCTGCTCTGGCCTAATAAAGATTAATGGAAAAGTACTTAAGAAGACGAGGCACAGCTACCCATCACAGCCCTTTACATTTCCAAAGATGAAGGTGAAAACCCAATTCTGTGTGACTGCAGTTAGTTCTGCCAGACCACTTAAATCATCAGGACATTGTGATCATCACTGTTAAAAACTCTTGGCAGATCTAGCTGCACTAGCACAGCTATTTAGAGTCGAGTACTTCAGGCTTGGGTCCACTGGCAGTAGGTACTGCTGCTGTGCAAGCATCTACATCGAATATTCACAGGATCATTGAACACTTTGGGCTGGAAGGGACTTCAAAGACCATCTAGTTCCACCTGACCTTCCACAAGACCAGGTTGCTCAAAGCCTCATCCAACCTGGCCTTGAATACTTCCAGGGATGGGGCACCCACACCTTCTCCAGGCAACCTGTTTCAGTGCCTCACCATTCTCACATATTTTCCTAATATCTAATCTAAACATATCCCCTGTCAGTTTAAAGCCATTTCCCCTTGTCCTATCACTACCTGCCCTCATAAAAGTCCCTCCCTAAATCAAGAGCAGTGCAGAGGCCATGCTTCCTGTTCCCAAGGTGTGAGAGTTGAAGCCTGGGAGAGGTGAGCTTCCCATGGCACTCCTTTCAGTATATATGCTGACTAGTACAGATGGGTTTTGGATAAAGCATGTACACATCATTTTCATCCTGTTCAGATGCAAAAGTATAAGGTTTTCCCCATGATACAACAGTAAATAATCTGAAAAGAAGAAAGGAACAAATTCTAATGCCAACAAAACAGCCACTTCTTCAGGAGATTTGCCATGGAGAGTAATCATGTGAGCATATCCAGTGCTTTAAACTGTCTCAAGTTGCTTGAAATCTCAGGCTTAGGCACTTTGACAGGCTTCCTTTAAAATCTATGACAGTGGATTTGAATGCATTGACTACGTCACTCAGATTTTGTCTGACGGATCCCACAGCAGCAGACAAGGGAGACACTGTCCTCAGCTCAGAGAAGCTGGATTTCAGAAATGTTGTTTTCCTCATTGATAGCAGGGGCAGAGGGCATTGTCAGGCAGGGTCAGCTCAAGACCATTTTCATTTAAGCCTTCTGTGAAGCAGTGACTGTCAATGACAACGCATTCACCATCTGTGCAAATACAGATTTTCACCTGCATCACACTTCAGAGGCAGAGTCTGAATGACCTGACTTGAGAAACACATTTGCTTGACTGCTCTTTCTAATTTCCACAGGAGTCCATTCTCTGGAGTCCCAGCTGTACAGCAACTGGCTTTTAAGTGGGTTTTATTTGCATGTTGTAATGAGGAGAGGAAAACCCAGTATGATAGGGATACAATATATAGACGGAGCAAGAAATATCTGTATTTGCTGAAGAGGTGTGTTATTTCAGGATATTTTCATCTAGTCTGATAAAAATGGTATTTCTATAGAAACAACTGATTAAAAAAACAACAAAGAGGAAATCCCATGCTAACTGTCAAAAGGCAACATAATGTTCAGCAGATGCATTACCAGTGATGAGTAAATACTCTGCTGTTTTGTGTTTTTAAAATACACAATCCTTCCCTCTCACTTACATGGTTAAATCACTTCACATTGAGCATGGATGTGTGCTTTTTATTGGTGAACAAGTAGAGGTTTGATTTAAAATATCCCTGCTTCACCTAGTCCCAGGGATGCCCTCTACTCAGTGGGGTGCTGTCACAGAATAGCACAGGTGACAACTTACTACTGAGCATTTTGTCCTACCAGACTCAACTCTCTTTTACAAGGACTACAAAATGAATAGCTAGAGTGGACAGCCCATAGATCAGGTACATGAACAGTAACAATCATGTTATAACATGAACTACATAAGTGACTGAAGCCCCCGAAAAAACCTGACCTAAGAGGGTGTGAAGGTGACCACATAGCAACCACTGGGTAACAAAACAGTGAACCCATGAAAAGCAGGAAGACCCCAGACCCTAATATTGCAATTGGTCCAGACTGTCATGTGAGGGACGAGGAGTTTAGATTGTAAGGGTATAACTGTCCAAGGATTTCTTTGTTTGGGGTCCCTCTTTTAAGGCACCTAGATCAAGTTACCAGATATAGTGACTGACCTGTGCCAATAAATCTATCTGATGGAGATAGGAGCCTAGTGTCAAAAATTTCTTTAACAAAAGCTAACACATGTAAGATTCATATCTTGGACTGATCCCTCATGATAATTTGTTTTCCATTCACCAGCAGACCTGTGTGCTGCTCACCACGCTGCTCTCCAGCTGCTCTGTTCTCAACTTCAGTTTCTGTCTTCTGGGCAGAAGAATTATCTCCTTCCATGGTCACCTGCTTTTTAAACAACTCATCTTAGTATTTATCATCTCTGCAACACAGATAATACTGCTACATTTGCAGATTTACCTTTCTAATCCCACCAAGGCCACTGCTATAATGTTTTTCTTGTTCTGATCCCTTCCCTGTTATAATCCAATGAGAAAGCATTCAGCTGTAGGCACTCCTGCTTCTCTCTGCTTTGGAAGACCAAAACCATATTTTAGAAAGTCATGTGAAACTGACTTGTGGCAAGCTAGAAGGGGATGAGAGAGATTTTCAAGGCTTGTGAGAAGACCGACAATCTTCTAAAATCTCATAAAATAGCTCTCGTTGAGTGAGGAATATTTGAGTTCAAAATGCTCCTGGCTGTCAGGCTTGAATGCCACCCCACACTCAGGGTAGGATTACTGTCCACGGTGTAGACCAGTTCTGTGTGGTTGACCCTCAGGGTAGTTTCAGACAAGATGTAACTCAAAGAACACGTGTTGGTTTTGCCAAGTTCAGTGCCGACCATGCCCATGAGAAGCATTTCAGAAAGGTACGGGCTGGATTCAGCAGCAAGCAAGAGACAAAGTTAATGTTTTATGATTAGACTCAGAGGACTACTCAAGCAAAGCAACATTCAGCTAGCAGTTGGTTACAGTCTCCATAAACATTTTTCCTGGCTTTGAGAGGAAAAGATGGGCTCAAAGCAGGCTCTTTCATGACTCAGGCCATCTTGTTTGGTGAATTGACTCAGTTAAAGACAGGGAGGGTCAAATATCCTGTAACACCTTCAGGGTATCCTTTTTCACTGGATGGAGAGTAATTTATTTACACCACTTCCACACTAACAACATTAGTGAAGTGAAAGTGACCTTACAACCAGTTGTTAAATTCCCTGGAATCAGAACCATAAGCAGTTGTCAGACAGTCTAAGCAGTCTCAATGCTTCACCCAAACACGTTCCAACGCAACCACTGCCACGGCCTCCCTGCCTCACTGTCCAGGTGGGAGAACTGAACTGTGTTCATGGGGTCCATGGGAAACCATTCCCAAATTCAGCCCCAGGAAAGCCTCAAAGCGGGAGAGAGGTCTTCTACTTGCACCACTGCATCTGCCCCATGCTTTTGTAAAACCAGTGGTGCTCTGATGCCCGGTCTGAAGATGAGTATTGCAAAAACGAAAACATTGGTTTCTCATTTTGCTTCAATCAGAGGCACAATCTGTTGATTTCAATAGATTTTGGAGCAGCCCTACATGACCTTCACTGCTCCAGAAGAAATGATACACAAAAGGCAACGAGGTGCCAAAGGACAAATGAAACTTCCCACTTCAATCTGCCAGACCTGTGGTAGCAACAGAGTCCTGGAGCCATCAGCATGGTGGGTGGTTCCACATAAAAAGGATGAGAAGCTTCTGCTCTTGAAGTTTAACTGCAAGAAACCTGCACAATTATTTCAAAGTGTTTCTTGCATCCCAAACCAGCATAAATTGGGAACAACAATATTAAGTGGCAGATGGTGGTGGTAGGGTAGCAGTTATTTTCAGTGAGACGGAGAATTTGACACCCCATTTCTCAGCAGGCACTGCTATTCCTGAACTAGATTTGACTTTAATATGATTCCTTTTGCTTCAGAGAGCGCAAAGCAGAGCTCCACCAGCTGATGAACTGCAGTCTGGCAGGGCAGCATTGGAGAAGCACTCCAAACACTCTCGAGGTTCCCTTCTGCAAATCTCCAAATGTAATTAAGAGCAGATTTATTTATTCCTCCTGCTAGGAGCATCTCTAAGCGCACCAGATGTAACAGCAGTAACCACTCAAACATCTCTGCCAGAATCATATGTCTGCCCATAAGGTTAGAATCATGGTCACTCTTGTTATGTAGTAAGCCTAATGGGGCATCTTCAAGTTGATTCCTACTTCAAGGAGTGCTCAACGACCTAAAATAGTGCAGTTGTCATCTTTACCATGTCAGGAAATGGTTGCTCATTAGAAGACATGAAGCTGAGGGAGATGTTTGCTGCTCAGCATTTTAAAAATTGAAATTTTCATTTCCATTTTTTAATGAGTTAATCACAGCCCTGTTTCCCTGGCAATGTAGTTAAGGCTGTCTGTCTGCTGACAGGATGAAGGATTATCTCAGTTTCCATAGATAAAAGTGCTTTCAGTGACCATAATGGATAAAACTTGTTCCTGACTGTAATTCTGCTTTAGTTTCACAGCTTTCTGAGGGATAAAAGCCCCCAGTGCTTCATTTCTTATGGCATCAGAGACCTTGTGGTAAGTCCTTCCCAAACAGTGAGACCACCTGCTCCAGCCCAAGCCCCAGTGAGGATCTGTGCCTGTTCTCATCCTCAGAGAATTCATTTCCCAGGTAAAAAGGCTGAGTTGACCAAGCACTAAAATCAATAACCAACATTAAAATCAGAGCTCCTGCAAGTTCCAACAGCTCTCTCATAGTTTCTAATAAAGCTTGGCACGTATTACAAATGAGCAATCAGATATGAATAAATTACAGCCATGTTCACAGAGCTCTGTGTATCTGCTCTCCCAAAACACCTCCGGTCTCAGGCACGGCAACTGTGCCGATAATGACAAGGCACAGCTCCTGCGTTTACATAAATGCATTTCTGTGTGTGCAGACACTCGCTGCGGGATGCTGATGGCCTGTGTTTGGACCAAAGGAAAACGCACTGGGGAAGCTGCCTTGGGCCGCACAAGCCCAGGGCGAACTCACAGCCGCGGCTCGGCGGCGGGACTTCCCTCCAGGAGCCCCGGGCCGGGCGGAAGCAGCGGGCAGCCGTAACCACAGTGCCGGGGAACAGGGCCGCGATTTACGCGTCAAGAGCCGAAAGGAAAATTCAATTCATTCACTTGAACTCCCCGCGGGCAGCGAGGGCCGGGGCCGCGCCGGCGGAAGTGACGGCGGCCGGGCGGAAGTGCCGCTGGGGCAGGGCGGAAGTGCCGGCGGGAGCGGCGCGGTGCCGGCGCAGGTGAGTGGCGGCCCGAGCTGCCGAGAGCAGGGGCCCAGCGTGGCAGCGTTTGCCTCAAAGCTTAAACGCTGCTTCTGGAAAGCATTTGGGAGAGCACTGTGGACCTCCGTACTTTACGGTGTAAAGTAAACGCCGTTCGTTGTGACACATTGGTACTGCACTGGTGCTTAGGGTCCCTCACTGTCATGACTGACCTTCCTGCCCAGGCTCACACTTGGACTGAAGTTGGTTGATTCAGAAGTGGATCTTGGCCCTTGAAGCAACCTGTGGCTTTATTGCCTTCTGTGCTCTTGTGTTTTCTTTTAGTCTGACTGAGATCTCTCGTCCCAACCATGCCTGTAAAACTTCCTGCAGAGCTGATGGGTTTTTCAGACAGTGTCTACGGCAGGTCCAGAGCATGACAGAAGGCTCTTTTTTGAGACTTCTAGTATAGACAGGGTGTACAACAGCATGTCTCAAAAAACAGCAGTCTCAAAAAACAGCATATGATAGTGTGGCCACATAACAGTTATTATGTTGTGCGTAAGTGTAGAAGTGCTCACGGACCTTGGACAGCATTTCTGATCCCCTACCTGGGTTCCTAGGACAATGTCTCAGTGTGTTGCTTATGCTGGCTGGCTGGCGGTCCCTCTGGGCAAACAGATTGTGTATGGTGAGCTTTTAATAGCCAGTTGCAAGGCTGGAGGTAAGCAGGCTGCAGGCTGCTGGGGTTAGTGCTGATCCTCAGGAGTTTGTTGTCCTGCATGTTTTCTCTGAGCTCTGGTGGGTAGGAATGACTCCTGTTGACAGCCAAGAGAGTGTTGCTAATGTGCTTTGTTGAAGCAAAGGCTTTGAGGAAAGGCTTCCTGGAGGAACATCCAACCTCGTGAACAGTGGCTGCTTAGCTGTGTTCTTGTGCTGAGAGTTTCCCAGAGAAACAAAGGCAGTTTCAAGAGCTGCTGTATTTCTTGATTAAGTGTTTTGATAGGGAGAGACTTGGGGAAGTTTATGCAGAGGTCTGTGTGGAGGAGGCTTCTTGCAGAAAGCTCAGCAGCAGCCTTTGCTTCCAAGTGTGTGTTTTGTGCCTGATAATGCTGGCATGCTCCTCTTTTGGGCTTTGAAGCCTGTGATGACAGGGCATGGAGGACTTGGCTTGGGATGCGTGTTCCGCTCCTTACGGATCTCAAAGAGGGATGAAGCAAGTGAAGTCTGGCTGTGGGAGCCCTGTTGTGGCAGCAAGCTCCATAAATAAACAGCAAGTAGGTGTGTGCTTATGCTAGGAGTACACAAAGGAAAAAAAGGAGGTGTCTGTGGCGGTTGCAGTTTTTGCTGTGCAGTTGCAAGGGGAGTGGGCTGGAAGGGAGCGTTTCTGCATTTTCAGCATCGGTCAGAGCCACAGTGAGATCCCAGGTGTTTTTGTGTTAGGCCCTTCCCTGACACTAGCAAGGTACCACATCAGGGTGCTCCTTCCTGCCTTCCTGCCCTGAAGTGGCATTTGGTTGATGGTTTTACACCAATACCTTGCATAAAACCAATCAACTAATGTAAAACTTCCTGGCTCCCTTTTTTCTCTACTTAACCAACCTTGGTCAAGAATGAGATCCCTGAAAACTGTATAAATATTCCAAGCGTAGGTCATAAATTCTGCAGGCACTAACTCTTGTGTCTGATCTTTCCCCAGGGTTTCTCCCCACGTATTTTACAATCAAGTATGGTAATAGTATAAGAGAAACCGTGGCTTCAGTGCAGTGGCTGTGCCTGCACAATTATTGAACTTTGTTTTTGTCTGAGATTAGGGCAAACAAATGCAAACGCTTTGCATTTTCTCATGTGTTCTGCCTATCCCTATGGCAGATTTAAAGTAGTTTTAAAAATCCAACTCCACTTTCCTTTCCAACTTCAGAATAAATCATGCCTGAGTCCTGCTGGGCTTTTAAAAGTGGAAGAGGGCAAATATGTACAAACTATTTCAACATACCGAGGGTGGGAGGGTGCCAAGTCTACAGCGCTAGTGCTGATCAGTGATTAAAATTAGTGTGAAATGTATTTGCAAGCAGTTTACTTGCTGCCTGTGAGAAATGGATTGCTGGTCCCAGGCTCTGGGAATCAGAGGCGGGGAGTAATAGTCACAAATATTTTCCTGCCTGGTAGATGGGAGGTGGAATAGTTGCCTTCCTGGTGGGTTGTCATGTGCAGAGAGGTAAAAGTCTGTATAAATCTCACCCTTGTTTTTCAACCCCAAACTTGCCTGGGCAGTGAATGAAGATGCTTGGAAATAGCACAGCTTCTGCCAATAAGAGGGCAGTGAAAGAGAACTGAAGCAGGAGGTCCACATGGAAGAAAGACATTTTTCACTTGGGAGATCTGAGTGAGAAGGAGAGCAAACAGAGTTAGCGAGTGCATTGTCCAAATCTATGTGGACAGGCTCTTGCATCCTGCCAGGGATGTTAATGCTGGCATCTGGAGAAGATGGCATGCTCTGTAGTGATGCCTGTGGAGGGAGTTAAAGTGAATTGATACATTCACAATATATTGGTGGGCGGCCCCAATGCCACAACAGTAGGACAAACCCAAACAGAGATAATTACTCACCCTGAAAATTTAGGTTTTCAAATTTCAGCAGAAAAGGTACAACCCCTATCTTCTGGGGTAAAGTTCCTGGGAGTAGAGGAGAGGAACAGTGTGTGTTGGCTCCAAAACCTTGACTTCCCTTGAGCAAATTAAAATTCCTGGATAGAAGAAGGAGCTACAACACACCCTTGCCCTCCTAGTAATTTGGGGAAAACACATCCTGACTTTCTCCATCATAGCCTGCCCTTGTCATGATTTAACACACCAGAGGACCACCTGGGACGGGACCCCTTCCATGTAGAATTCCTAAAATTGTTAATATTTGAGGCTGCGTTATATCAGGTTTTAGGGCCAATACATCCAGCAGATCCACTTCATATCAAATGGGGCTTTGTAATTCATAGATTATCAATGCATATGTGGCAGTGGGGACCTGAGCGTCCAACTTGCCCTGTCAGGTTTTATTTGCACAGCTTTAAAGATGCAAAAAAACTTTACTCAGTTTGGTAGCAGTGCCTCTGTGGCTAGTCTAGCTCTACAGGGAGCTGAAAAAGTCATATGGCAAGAACCAGTTATTCTAGTGGGACATTTCAAGGTTTTGAAACCCATACTGGCCAGAGCCCCACCTGGTGTGGGGGTTGCACGGGGAGAAGCAGTAAGAAGGTGGTATGAACAGTTACATCATCACTGCCATATGCCTCAGATAGAGCAGGGAGCACCCAGAGTTCTCCAAATACAAGAAATGCCTGTCGGTCTACTGGGCCAGGAGCCTCCCTTCTTATATAAAACCTACCCCTCAAGTTGAGCCTCACCTGAAAAGTGTGTGATTCACTGATGCATCCTCCAAAAGAGAGGGAAATACTGAGCAGTGTTCCTGCATGTTGATTCAGGGGACAGAATTGTGACAAGGGGAGAAGAAAGTGCTCAGATGGGAGAATTGGTAGCCATGTGCAGGGTGATTGTTAGAGAGGCTCACACTAAAGAACCAGTGTTTGTTTATATGAACGCTTATGCTGTTTTTAAGGGATGCACCAAGTGGTTTCCATTTTGCGAACAAAACCAGTGGGTGATCAGTTGGGTTGCCAGTGTGGCAGTGAGAGAAATGGGAAGATATCCTCAACTTGGCTAAGCAGGAGTGTTTCTTGGTGGGATGGATTCCTGCCCACCAGAAGAGGGATAATCCAGCCCACCTGTTGAATAATCAGGTAGATTCACTGAGCCGTGGGGCAGGTATGGCAGTAAAGGGAGAAGAAAAATGGGAACATCTGCTAGAGTGGTTACATGTCAAGGGAGACCACTCAGGATTTAAGGGTCTTTTTAAGGGAGCTGGTAACACAGGGTGGCCTGTCACTTGGGAACTGTGTAACACTGTCATCTGAGTCTGCAGCCCGTGTTGTACGGGACTAGAGAAGCAGCACCCCTTGCAGGAGGCACCCCTTCACTAATGACATGGAAAAGGCCTCTGGGAGACCTGGCAGGTGGACTGTATAGAGCCTTTGCTGAAGTCAGAAGGAAAGCAGTATGTTCTTGTCAGGGTGGAAGTAATATCAGAGCTCACTCAAGCTGAGGGAGTAGCAAGAGCAGCAGGGCACAGCACTGTAAAGGGACTGAAGCTGTGGTTTAATTATTTGCCATGGCCCCAGTCCCTCCAATCCCACAATGGTAGTCACTTTACTGCTGGTGTGGTTCCAGAGTGGGCATGGGATGAAGGAATACAGTGGATCTTTCACACCCCATACTACCCTCAGGCAAATTATATTGCTGAATGCAGCAATGGACTCTTGAAGAGGTCCCTGAAACCTCATGAACCTGGATGGGCAAGAGGCTGTCAGATGGGATACATAGAGTCAATAGCTGCTGGGGAGTTAATGGGTGCCCATAACTCACAGCCTTTTGTCTTCAATCCCGGCCCATACTCCCTGGAATAAAAGAGGCCAAAGACCCTGTAAATCCTCTCCATTACCTAGGACAACTGGTTTTGGCAGAATTACCAAGAGTGGGATTAGTACCCCAACCTTAAAAAAGCCACTTAACTTGTGTGCCTGGGTGGTGGATTGTTCCCTTCTTTTAATCATGTTTTGGTTTTATGCATGTGTATGTTTTACAGATTATCTGGAATCCACTGCTGGACCTTTGCTTTCAACTGTTGAGTGGATGGATCATTTTGTGTATTTTTTAGTTTGATTTTCCTAAGCCTATTTTGCCTTTTTACTAGAAAAAAAATGGTGTGGGGAAAGTTTTTACTCTTATGTTATGGATGTATGATTTTGTCTCAAGCGACTGAGAATCAGAGTACTGAAAAAAATTTAGCTTGGGAGTTGATACAAGGATTTATGCATATTTGGAATCATACAAATCAAGGAATATGTATTAACCTCCCCAACTCAGCATCAGAGGGGTTTAGATTTATGATGATTTGGTTAAATTTTTCAGAAATATTAACGAGAGAACTGGATAATCTTAAAAAAACAGGAGGAAATATTACCTGGGGAACGGTCGAGTCCCCGTTCCTAGAGCAGAAAGAAGCACAACAATGGGATGCAAATGGGACATGGGTAGAATACAAGAAAGCCTTTTACCAGCTCCCACACGACTCTACCTGGAGCCATTTATGGAATCAGACATGCTATCGGTCATTAGACACCCACCCTACTGAGACCTTGCACAATGTCACTTCTATCCCTTGCACGGTGGTGCCATGGTGGGATTCTCCTGCTGAGGGTGGGTTTTTCGAGCATGAGTACAATTTACATTGGGATGCAGGATGGTGTATACAAATCCCCGATAACCCAGGAACCGCACACCAAGTTAACCGAACAAATTATGAGTGGGCCTGGTCTCTGAGACAAATCTTTGACCCTGTATCTACCCTACAATGGGCCTCCAGGGCCCCCACAGGGAAAATAGTAGAATGGGAAGTGGAGAAATCAGACTGTAAGGATCATCAGACCACACTACCTAATGGGGAGAGCATCTGCTGGAAAGTGAGGAACCATAGAAGCATTATCCAAAGTAAATCAGAGACCTCCTTTCTGAATTGTTCCCGTATATTAGATTGTACCACAGGAGCAGGTGAGCCTATAGAAACCTGGTACATCTCGGAGCTGAGAACTTTTATCCGGGACATGTGTACCTGTTGGGATTATCCCAACTATGGCTATCTAAACAAAGACACCCGATGCAATGGGTCTTACGAAAATTCGGAGACAGCACTATCCTGTGGCATTCCCGTTACACATGGCCCTGACCGAAGAAGGGTCTGGAATTCAAGTCGCGAAGCACAGGAAGTTCCCCAAGGTGACCTGTATCAGTGTTCACAAGCCCAGTATCCAGCTCCACGGGGAACGGTATGGGCATGTTCAGATGGGAAAATGTATTCCCACTTGAACATGTATGATATGGCTGGACTCCAGTGTACTATTGGGTTTCCTACAATGTGTCCATCTAAAACATTCAATTATACACTTCATCGTAACAACAAAGCACGGAGAGAAATCCACAATCCAACAGATGCAAAAGGGTGGATTGGGGGGATTCAAGTCCCCGACTATTATACCTGGGGACAAAATGTTGCATTAGACTTAGAATCATTTTTTGTGTCCAGTGGAGTTACCCAACGGCACAGATATGTCTTGGAGAACTTAACTAGGCAAGTCCACGTGTTAAGCAACTGGACCGGACGTTCACTTGAGGAACCAAATTTGCAGGTCCAGCAGGCATCAAAAATGGCTTTGCAGAACCGATTAGCCCTAGATATGTTGTTGTTGAAAGAGAATGGAGTGTGTGGGATGCTAAACCTAACGGATGGAGAATGCTGTGTCACTGTCCATAACGCCACCACCACCATAGAAGAGGCACGTCAGAAGATGAAGGAGATTGCTGAACAAACGGGAGAACTGTTTCAAGCAATGCAAGCAAAGGACTAGTTTGATGGACTGAGCCTGGATTGTGGATCACATGAATACTAAAGTGCCTTGGATTTAGGGGATGGGGAAGGTGGCTTGTGTACATTTTCCTTATGATATACTGTGTGGATTCTTGGGTTTGATGATAGGTTGAAAAGTCGCATCAAACTCTTTGCTTGTGATGAGTTTATTACGGTTATAGAGGAAAGGGATAGAGTTTCTAGCACTGTATAATTCCACACCATTCACGTCATGGCAGGGACGTGGCTGCAGCAGGAGGAAGCCAGGGGCTGGAAGGGTGGCCATCTTTTGCCATGCTCGGGGGTGTGCAGGATTCAGGGTCAGCCTGGTGGACCTAGCCCCTGTCTGCCAATGGCGGTCCCTTTCCTGTTCCTCTGAGCCGTGGCTTTTCTGGTTTGGTGCTCAAAGACAGCGCCGGTGAGCCCAAGAGCTGGTGAACTGCTCTGAGAGAAAGACGAGAGAAAGCAGCAGCATTGCAGAGCCCGCAGCTGAGCCACGTGGAGCCCAAGCCGCAGCTGCTGTGACCACAGCTGCTGTGACCACAGCAGCCACTGGAGCTGCTGCTGAAACCACTGAGCTCTCCAGTCCTGCTCCCACGAAGTCAGGCCCAGGAGGAGGGTCCTCTGACCTGCTTCAGAGCCGTGTCAGGTCCCACCAGGTTTTGTCTTGTCCCTGTTCTTCCATTCTTTTTGGTCTGAGGGGGGAAAGTTAAATTGCAAGCCTCCCCGACATTCTGCTTTTGTTTTCCCATATATACCATGTTGCCCAGCGCAGGGCCAGCCAATGTTTTGGCTTTGTCTGGGAAAACCACACTGGGTGTGGTCTTTGGGAAGTGTTTTTGTTTGTTCGGTAGTGAATACCCTTTTGTGGGTTAAACACTCTCTTTTGTATACTCTTTTATTAATATTGTTGTGGTTAATGCAATTTTTCAGTAAATTGTGATTCCGATTTATAATCTCTCTTAGTGTTTACTTCACTACCAGAAGGGGGCAGGGGAAAGGGGGCAGCTCAAGTAGGTTTAATATTCCCACTGGGTTTTAAATCAGCACAGAGCTATAAGCAGGGGATGAAGGAGATTGTTGGGACTTGTGAAAAGACTGGTGACCTCATAAAACAAAAAAATCTCATAAAAAACCTCATAAAATAGCTCTCATTGAGTGAGGAATATTTGAGTTC